>JABAJS010000029.1:73688-91920 GCA_018221635.1 Tephrocybe sp. 10521TJB | reverse complement strand
CTTGTTAATTCTCGGTCCACATGGCACTGGTGTCTGGATCTCCTGAGCATATGTTCATTGCCGGACCTCGTCTATTTTAAGAGCCATGCGGCGCCTGCTTGCAAGGGGAAAGAGATCTCGACATATTTTTGACAGGCATCCACGCGAAACAGGCTTGTCAACAATGAGATCCGTTCTTTATCTACATATGCCCTAAACTGTAGGGTCGCGCAGGGTCGCGCCTCCCTGATGTTGGCGACTACTGGTGCCCTTTGGTGCCTCACGGAATACGCTTTAATACTTAAATTATAGTTCCCGAGGTGGATGCTCAGTGGAGAAGCCAGGTTGCGCGATACTACTCCAGGCACATGCTATTTTTTCCAATCTCCTTACTTATTGTCTGAATTGGTCTGGAACGCACCCAATTGAAGTCGCTTTGCCATGTTTCCTCATACTTAATGCCTATTGGCCTCGTTCTTCACAAGGATGCAGGCGCCAAGAAACTTCTATCTCCATAACTAGTTGTCACGTCGTCGTGAACTTCAAGCCTCGCGGTCTCATCTTTCATCTTCCTTCTCCTTTAGACCTGCATATTTCGAATTTGGGCCTCGTGTGCCTCGTAATGAAGAGGCTCCGGCGTCCAATTCCAATAATACCCTTCTTGTACCCCTCAAACCCAGTGTTCCTGACACGCGACGGGATAATATTTCCAGGAACTACATAGGTTGTACCATATGCATCCCCCGCATCGACAAGAGCTATTTTCTCATGCCATGTCAATACTGCACTTCAAGCGCATGCGCATGCGGCATTCAAAACTCGTGTGTGTGGCTTACCTCATGATAATCTAGTACACGAGGACTACCGGTTTGAACCCCACAACCGTCATCCAGATCTATCCATGTGACCAATACGCTTTTGGAGATCTGGTCTTAGGTACGCCACGCGCCCGAACTGTGGCTAGTACTCCGGATCCGTCAGCTGTCATTCAGTCACGTTAAGCACAGGGCGGTGCGCCACACCACCGCTCTAGAACTTCTTCGCTCTAAACTAGACTCTCCACGCTCCAGTCCAGTCCTATCGAGATCTATCGCTTCTCAATATCAATACCAATCACGGATACATCAACAAGAAAAAATACACAAAGAAAGAGATACAACTACGCCTAACGCGAGTAAATATTGTGTGGGGAGTGTGGGGGGATCTTTTGATCGTCCGGTCCGTACTACACAAATCTGTGGTGATATAAGGTGAGGGGAACTATACGTACCAATGCATTGGATTGTCTAAAAGGATGGAATAAGACAAGAAAAAGCAGCGTGAAAGCAAAGCGGGCATGAGCAGAAAACAAATATGTACAGTCCGTCATAATGCATGCATGTGTGTATATAATGAGTATCGATAACTGAATGAATGAATGAGTAGGGGGCATCGGCAAAGGGGGTCACACGACCGCGACTCAGGACGAACGGAGACCAAGAAACAAAACCAAAAGGCACGAACAGGGCCCAAAACGCCCGTACCAACAAACCGAGCCCTCCCCCGCTCGGTCATAGGCCAAGAGGCCAGAACAGCCACACCTCCCCAACACCCTACTCAATAACCTCAAACCGACTTCTCTTCCTCTCTCCCTCTCCCTCCACCCCCATACCCATGCCCTCCTCCTCGCCCTCGCCCTCCCTTCCCCTCTTCTCCCCCCGTGTCGGGGACGAAACGTCCGCAAGCCACCCAAGTAACCCGTCCCCGCTGACGATAGTCGAGAGCATCGCGCTGTACTGCTCGTCTGTGAGGCCCATACCCGCGAGGGGGTTGATGCTCCCGTCTGCCTCTGCGTCGAAGCCGAACGGGAGGGGGGACATCGCCATTGGGGGAACGTCTTGGGAGGCTGATGAGGAAGCGGGGTTCAGGGATGAGGAGGAGGCCGCAATGGCGCCTTGTGTGAGCGCGGATTCGAAGTTCGCGTCGGAGAGGGGCGGGATGCCGATGGAGCGGGGGAGGCTACTGCCCCGCATGTGTTGTTGGATCACTTTGAGGTGCATTAAGTGTTTCTGTGGGAACCCAAATCAGTGAACTTGGTCTTCACGAGGAGGGGAGTGGATAGATGTACCTCGAGCATATCGAGGAGACCTTCCTTCGTGAAGGGTTTCGGGAGGATATCGTTCATCCCTACAAAAGTAAATCGTCAGCATATCGAACTTGGCTGGGACGGTAGAAGATGGGGCTGGTAGTGGGGAATGGTTACGTGGGTGCATGGGCACAAAGGCATTGGGCGAAGTGAATGGGTGCATGAATGCATGGACCCTAAGGCCCAGACAACACGAGGGCGCAATAAAATGGGTGTGGGTCCAATGGGTACATGGGCGCGCGGACCCTATGCATAAATGAACACAAGGGTGCGGGGAGGCCCAGGCCCAGACCACAGTGATATGGGCGCAGAGCGCAACCGCTGGGACCCACAGAAAAAACGGAGTAGAAAAGGGTTAAAAAACGGAAGAAAAAGATAGAATTAAAAAGAATTTAAAAAAAACTCACCAGACGAATAATAAGTCATAATTTCATTCGGCTTCGAATTACTCGTCATCGAAATAATCGGCGTCATAGGATCAAACTGCCTAATCATCGAGGTCGCTGACACGCCGTCTAGTTTAGGCATCACTATGTCCTGTCAGGTTTCACAATCAGTCATCTCTTCTTCTCGGGGGGCGGGGGAGGAAAAGGGAAGGGAAGGGGAGAGAGGGAAGGAAAGAAGGAAGAGAGAGAGAAACACACCATAAGAACCAAGTCATACTTCTCCAAATTCATCTTATTAACCGCCCCGACCCCATCCACAGCGACATCAATAGTACACCCAAAAACCTGCAAAAACTTGCTCCCCAATTTCCTGCTCACCGCATCGTCGTCTACCAATAACACCCGAGGGGGGACCGCCCACCCCGGGACGAACGTTGAGCGGCGCACGCGCAGGGTGTTGGTATTGGCTTGCGTCCGAGTTTGAGTTTGAGTTTGAGTTTGGGAGGAGGAGGTGCTGGGAACGAGGGGTTGAGCCTGGTTCTGGTTCTGGGTGGTGGGGGATTGTTGTGCCTGCGCCTGAGCCTGAGGGGACGACGAAGACGCCCCGAAAGAAGCGTACTGATCGTCCCACCCATCCTCCCCTGCCCCCGTAGCGCGGGGCATCAAATGTCCAACGGTAAAAACACGCAGCGCCTCCTGCTCTGCACCGATTCCCATCCCCATCCCTGTGCCGATGCTGCCCCAGTCAGGAGGCACAGGCGTAGGCATGACGTATTCCTCCTCTTCCTCCTGTTCGTGCTGTTGTTGTCCCCCCTCGTCCCTCCCTCGTCCTTGTCGGTCATGGTCGTCCTGTTGTGGAAGTTGTTGAGACGACGAAGAGGGAGCAGGCCTCCTCTGTTGCTGCTGCCGTGAATACTCCCCGACGCGCATCAACGATGCGCGCGCTACGTCTTCCCGTGTTGGAGTAACATCCGGGTCCATCTCCATTCCCAAACCCACGACTCCAGCTCCGTCCGCAGACGGGAGGAGGAATGGCGCGTATTGTTGGTTCTGCGGCCTCGACGATGACGATGCATGGCTCGAGGAGGGTTGACGTTGATGGGTATGCTGTGGGTTGGATAGGTTAAGTGGCGGCGCGTTGGATTTTATTACAATCGGCGCCTGGGGCGGCGAGAGTGAGTGAGAAAGTGCGGAGGAGGAAGTGGATGGTGATGGGAAGAGCTTGTTCTGGGATTGAGTTGCCGGTCGGTGGGTTTGCGGGGACAGAGATTGGGGCGAAGGTCCGCAGGGGCCTAGACCTGGGTTCGGATCGAGATTCGGGGGCTGGGGTTTTGAGTCCGTGCCTGAGGGCGGTCCAGGCGTCATGAGTAGTCGCGTATTTCGTATTTCGGTTTCGGTTTCGGGTGGGTTTTGTTGCATTGTTGCATTGTTCAGTTTTTGAGTAATTTGGTTAAACGTGGATGCCAAGCCGAGGAGTTAGCGAGTTGAGGGGAGGATATATAATGGCAGAAGAGAAGAGACAGTTAGCGTTTGGTACAGACGAGGTGGAGAGAAGGAGAGAAGAAATATGAGGTAGGTAGTATGGTAGGTACGATGGAGGATATGCGCGTTTGCGCGTCGGAAAAGAAGGTTGAGACATCGTCCGGAAGCGATCGATATGAGATGATAGCTATGCATGACAAAAGAACTGAAAAGGAAGGAGGGGGAAATGGTTTGAAACATTAAAAAAACATTGCAGAGTTTGTGGAGATCAGGCAAAACCTTGTCCTAGTAAGGCAACTGAGCAATTTTATGCGTGTCGACGTAGGAAACAAGAGCGAGAAAAAATGACGAGGGGTGAAAAACGAACTGACGAGGGAAAGAACGACAAATCAAAGGAAATTCACTCACCCAATACATTATCAACACCAACCCACCCCCCTACTATACCCTGCACCATCCGATCCTGCATCGCCTGCCCCCTCTGCATCCCCACCAGACCCTGCGAAATCTCGCCATGCCCCCTCTCCAGCGCCCTAATCCGCTCCTCGAGCTCCCGTTCCCGCACCTCGCGTGCCTGGAGCTGGGATTGGAGGGAGGCTATCTGTGCGCGTAGTTCGGTAAATTGTTGGGCTTGGTTTTGAGTTATTTGTTGTTGCTGGTGGTGGTGCGAGGAGGAAGGAGACGGGGAGCGGGAGTATTGTGAATATGAGGGTGACCGCGAGCGCGAGTGATGTCTCCTGGAGGAATGCCGATGGGAGTGGGATGAGCGTCTATGTGGGACGTTGGATGATGTTGGTGCTGGCGGGGCAAAGGAGGTAGAGGAGGCAGAGGCGGCGGCAGCAACAGCAGCGGCTAAGGCGGCTTGCTTGCGCTGGGCAGGGACTTTGCGTTTTATGTTCTCGAGGGCTTCACGACGGTCGGCGTGGAAGTCTGGGTGACGAAATGTCCAACTCTGAAAGTGCATGTAAGTAGGAGGAAGGTGAGAAGCACAGAGCACGGACTCACTTGTTCACCAAACTGCATATCATCGGTGTTTTTGACTTTATGAAAGTCATACTTGTTGAGCTGGCGTACGAAGCTCGCAAAGTTTGAATGCTTGAACATCCGCGGAAGGATGGACTTTGTGAATTCGTTCATGTCCTATCGTAGGTCGAGTCAGCCAGTCAGTTTGAGGTCTAAGGAAGCAGGAGAAGAATAAACACACCTTTACCACGAAACAATCTCCTTGAGGTCCCCATGACACGACGTGGTGGAAGGACCGGTCCTCGAGCATTCTACGAAGTGATGATCGCATCAGTATATGAATACGACCAACGCGAATTGAAAGATAATGCACGTACTTGTACAGTTTCTTGACAAAGTCGCTGGTGGAGGGCATAGAATCGTCAATGGACGATCTGGTTCCATTCGCCGCGGTATTACTCGACGCGTTGTCTTTCCCTGAGGACTGCATACTGAGACTTCCGGCTGGCTCTCGTTTAACGGCGACTGGGCGCTGCTGCTGCTGTTGGTGCTGCTGCTGCTGTTGGTGCTGGATGGGACTGTGATGCGGATGGTGGTGTGACTGTTGTTGAGATTGTTGTTGTTGGTGTCCTCCTCCGAGCTGCAGCTCATCCCTCGGGTCGGACGTCGTACGATGTTGAGGTTGCGGCCACGCCTGAGGCTGTCCTCTACTGTCGAATCTAATCGTCCCCGAACTACTAACGTTCGCGCGTTGTGGAAGAAGCTGAGCCGGTGAAGGAAGTGGGTAAAGCGAGGCTTGTGAATGTTGTGTCTGCTGCTGTTGTTGTTGGAGGTGATTAGGCGGAGAATGTTGATGCCTCGAATAACTGCCGGCGCTAGGTATCGGTAATGGCTCCATCGCTGTTTTTTAGTCGGCCCAGATGGTAGTTACGCTCTGGCCACTGGATTTTTGGTGGAGTATACCCAAGGCCTAGACCTGGAACGCTTATCGGCCTTCGGATCAGTAGGTCTAGACCTTTGTGCCTGAGTCCTCTCCGCGGAATCATACGCCGAGATCAGTCTAGACGCCCACGTTGAGGCACACGAAATGACATACGCGACGACGCACCTTCTCCATTACTATCACCATTGAAAACAAGAATCTACGTAAGTATCTCCCCTGCGCGTCATCCTCCGACTCGGATTGATGATACGATTGCAAGAATCGTTCCACATTCAGTAAATGACCTTGCGAAAAACATATAGTAACATATAGTACGCCACAAGACCATCAAAGACCCTGTTTGATATTAACTCTGCTTAGCCACGCATCTTACACGTCCAATGCCACGATGTGTACGCGCTAACTTTCTGTCCTTCGTCAATACTTAATATCGGAGCCTCGGATCGACTGTATTACTCTTCAGGAAGCTTGAGAGACCTGCACACAGACGGCGGTACGACTAGTAACGATACCACTGAGTGACTCACTATTTTATCTCGTCCCAAGACTTCCCCGCGCGTTTATATCCACGACCCAGGGTTCTCGGCACCCGCACCCACCGGACGCATCATCGCATTGAAATGACAGTTCCGCTGCCATTCATTACAGCAAATGCCAGAACCAACGACCGACTCGGACGCAAGTAGTTTATTTTTGAGTTTAGTTGTATGTGGTCAGATCCAACAGGGTGGATATCAAACCATCAGCTAAACAAGGCGAAATTGTTCTGGTATTAGCTGTAGTATTCCTTCTGACGTAACATATCATTCTATATAATTTGAACGACTATCATGAAAATGTGCGACCAAGGTGGGTTTTCTCCAATTTTGCACCGACAACCGGCTTTGTATGATCGCGGAAACCAAGACTACTTTTTCGAGGATGCTTAGTGTAGTATTATGAAACTCGACACTGCACACGCTCTCTATCAAAGTCGATCTATGGCTCGTTGTATACAATGGCAGAGGTGTACATAGGTATGTGATTGACTGTATGCTTTCAACGATACAGGTGCCTTGTGAAACATCGCAGACGCGTTGCTGTAATTACTGTATACTCAAAGTTAAGTGGGCAATCATATGATTGGCCGGAGTGTAGTTTCACTGAGCTTCAGATAGCCATAACTTACCATGAAGCCAATCACGAACACTCACGAACGTCTAAAGTAATGACTCAGTACGACTCTTGAAAGAACTGCATACACATACGGTACCACCGAGTGTCACCCTCTTATCTCGTTCAAAGAGTTCCCCGCGTGTTTATAAATTACAGTACAAGGTAGAAATCCACGATCCAGGTTTTTCCGCACCCCCGTCCACCAGACGCGTCATTGCATTGGAATGACAGTTCCGCTGCCATTCCATCATTGTCGAAATTGGGTATCCTCACCGCGTCTTGATCATAAACCCGATCCTGAACGCCTGAACGCATCGCGCGCTAGTGAAACAGTGGGCGATAGGTTTTCCAAAAATGTTCACGCAGACATTCTATCCGATGATCGATGGGATGTTGGGGGATGCTATAGGGATGACCTTGAAGAACAAGCGTAGTTCCAAAAGCGCACTCGGCCATTGCTATAGGGAGCTCATGGTCAAGTTTTGTTAGCAGAAGGTAAAGCCGCTCGAAATGTAAAACAGAAAACAGCGACTCAGACTGGGGTGCCTCAGTTGATGCCTTGCGTTGCAGTATCAAGATCTCCTGAAGAGCGATGACGAGGAGAATTTGTGATCCTTTGGACAATTTCACTTCATGCATAGGAACGCAGATGATTTTGAAATATCGGCGGATTATTGATGGATTAGTACTGGCGGGATACTCTTTCATCAAAAACACAAGCTGCGCGAGTCCCCCGCATATGCCTTGATCTTCAATATTAGCTTCAAGTATTGATGCGAATAAACTGAATGGAGCCTCTATTTGGGCAGGGAGAGGGAAGATCCTGCCCTCTCCTATTGGTTGCAATGCTCTAAATTGGTGATTTTCTGACATGGAAACATCGACAGGAGGGCTTTCTTCAAGTACGTCCAGTAGAGACCACAGAGGTATCAGCTCTCGACAAACGTGCTTGTAAATTTCGCTGTGTGGAATAATGGCCCGGTTGACTTGTTGCACTGCAATTACGGTGTTTTCAAGTGGTTGTGAAGTTGAGCTGGACGGTTTAGAAGCCTCGGATTCATCGGAGGATATAGTATGATTTGTCAGTGGAAGCCAGGTTGCTGATAGGCGTTGCACAGCGGACGGTGGAATGTATGGCATGTCAGAAAGTGGAGGATATACTCCATGCAGACGCAGATTTGCAAGCAATTGATGTGTATTGGTGTCGTGTTTGCTATTCCAGTCAGGTAATCCGAAGACGGTTATTGAATTGTAGGTTGATAACAGCATGGTCATGTATCGGCCTGGTATTTTGTCCCCCAGATCGAACATTTGACACAGAATGCGGAGCAGGTCGGCAAGCTTTTCCACGGCAAGATAAAGCTCAGTTAGGGCCTTAATATCGGCTTTGTGACTCTGCAACACAGTGTCAAGTTGTGGGAGTACATCTTCGAGAATCTGCCGCATATCATCAACATCCACAAGGGCCCGATCAGCCGCTGCCGCCAGTCTTCGGAATTCCATAACATCATCTTTGCAGCTCTGCCAGGCAAGCAATGCTGAGCGTCGCTCATGTTGATACAGAATGGAAGTCAGGCATACAAGTTTTGTGGACAGGACATTGTCATCATCCCACGAGACATTTAAAAGCCAGGGAAACCATAGCTCCTCTGATAAAATGCCAGTGAAGTGTTCGTAATCTGACCACTGGTACATTGCCAATAATGCATCGACACAGAACGTAGCGCGCACTCATCGAGTCACAAGATCAAGATAATTTGTGTGGTAGCAGCTGTTCAATAAACGGGCGATGCGTTGTTCCAACTCCTCGGCCACATTAGGGCTCCTCGAGAGGAATATCTTCCAAGCAATAGGTCCATCTCGCGAAGTAAGAAGCCCAGGTATACTTCTGACAAATTGCACAAATTCGCTGTCATCGCTGATTCTGTCATATACCCAGTCGACAGCCTGAATTTTGCGATGCAACGCCACCAATTCCTCATTGTGGACGGGCGGCTCAACCTCCCACGGTTGTCTACTATTAGCGAGTGGTGGCAACGCCAACCTTTCGCAAGCATGTGACAGGTTCTTATTCCTGGTAGCGCCCCGTTCAAGGTCATCCGTGGCTCGACGAAAATTGATACGCCAAAGAAGGGACGAAAAAGGGGTCTCATACGGGGCAGACGGATGGACAAGAGGTGCCACAGTAGCTAATGCATAGAAGCATAGGAAGCAAGCCACAATGGCGACTATTGCAACCGTCGTGCCGACATTGATGTTCCACAAGAAAACGCAAAGACCAGCGAAGAAGAGGAAGAGCGATAGATGGAGCAGGGTCGGAATATACTCGACAATCTTGTCCATCTTCCACTGCTTGCTTCCGAGGAACATCACGCCTCGGATGAAGGCTCGCCGCTGCGGGTGACTACTGCGCTCGATCCTCTGAAGGTAGTCCCTGGTCCATTGTTGGACCAGCGTGACGCATAGAGCGGCAGCAAGACTGCATGATAGGCTGAGAAACCATAGGACATTTACTGTGACGGCCGATGCAGGAGGCTTGAACTCAGGAATAGTCGGTACAGTGGTGGGAAACGGGATGGCAGTTGTATTTAGCGAGGCGGCGACTATCTGTGCAGAAAGCAACTGGGTGAGTAGAGTCATAGTAGTGTTTCCTGGATCTTCTTGAAGTAGCTTGTAGCTCTCGATGATGAAGGCCGTGACGGTGGCAGAGAAAAGACCCGCCTGGACACAGGACAGTCGCTATCAGACCTCAAATTTTGGAAAGGATGTTACTCACGAAAATCAGTGTGCTGTCCATATTAGACCTCCAAGTTTCAGTAGTGCTCTTGTCGTGCTGCTCCTACTCTTTGACATAGAGGGACCAGAATGGCTGGGCACTTTCGTCGTATGCACTATCTGAGAGAAATCATTAGTTCAGTACACATAAAAACGTAGTCGACAGTACCTGTAGAGTCCATTCAGGGCGAGGTAGGAGAAAGGTGTGAACAGAAAGACAGTGGCCGTGTGGACTACCCATATTAAGACGGCATTGCTGTCACCTCTGAAGTTTGGCGCCTGGCATGACGAGCGCCCGCATATCAAAGACTACTAGGGTTGCAGCAACATCGGTAGGGACAAAGGATGTTCTTCTATTCTTGTATCCTCTAAATCATTCATATACTTATTAGAAATTATTTACGATGGCCTGGCGAATGGGAAATTACTACACCTACTGCGTAGTCGGCATCAACCCTTGAACATGTGGTCGACCCTCGTCAAACCATGTGCCACAATCACCATGGATATTAGCCTTTCAAGGAATGTCAAAAAATGCAGTGGTCAATGTCCTTCTTGCCAAGAAGTTTACCCAAACACATCATTCGAAGTTGAAGTCAACTGGTGTGGTGTTCTTTCCGGGTGTCCATTTGTGCATATGCTGATTAGTACATGTTCTAGTCTTCGATGTGGAGTTCGGTTTTGTGACACACTCGTTGGAGTCACCCCCACATCACATAACCCTGGTGAAATTCACACCTCATTTTCTGCACGAATGATTGAATATAACGACACTCGTGCTACAACGATCGCCAGTGGCACCTCCGAGCCCATCACCCCCCCTCGTAATACAGAGAATTCCGTTGGAACACGGCACTTCACATCTATTGAACCCCTCGATTATTATTGGTGTTTTCGCCGCTTCCGTGTTATCTCTTATTCGGATTACACTATGATCCCGACAGGACAATATATCCTCGGTCACCGTCAAGAGATCCTAGGAAGTAGCCATCCTGACGTTCTTTATGCGATGTCAATCCTTGCCAGGCTTCTTGCAGCCCACAATCAATTCGAGGAGGCTGAGAGTTTGCAACGACAAGTTCTTACTGAACGCCAACGGTCTTTGGGGAACAGCCATCCCGACACTCTTGATTCTGTGGAGA
This sequence comes from Tephrocybe sp. 10521TJB, assembly GCA_018221635.1. Lineage (NCBI taxonomy): Eukaryota > Fungi > Basidiomycota > Agaricomycetes > Agaricales > Lyophyllaceae > Tephrocybe > Tephrocybe sp. 10521TJB. The sequence goes on along the minus strand of JABAJS010000029.1, from coordinate 80,970 downwards.
ACCTTGCTTCAACACTACAAAGAATTGGCAAGCTCGAGGAGGCTGAAGATCTACAGCGACAGTTCGTGCATGGGCTCAAACGATTTAATAGAAGCAATCTCCACAATTTCTGTGTTATGGTTAACTCGGTCGGGAGGCCAAACTTGAAGATCTACGGTGATATGCCTATCATAGGAATTTGATAGAAACGATCCTCACGAAATGAAAACTCTCTCCTTGATTCTTCGACAAAATAACTAACTTCGAGAGGCGGTTGAACCACTTGAGATGCTTGAGTGGCATTGGTTTGTCATGTATCTGTACTTTGTGTAGTAGCACGTGTCCTTCATCGAATTACCGTTACCAGCCTGTAGGGGGTAACATAGCATTTGCAAGAAAATGTGGTGCGCCGGAGGGATGACAGGAGAGCTAGTGAAGATGTTGTGACCCTGTCACGAAAATTTGATGCAACCACTCATACACTTATTTCCAACATCCCCCTTCAACGATCTCGCCACTACTTCGCTGGTCTCGATTCACAGAGGGCATATATCAGCGCACTCCCTCCCGGAATTGTCCACTATTCGACCACAGCCATCCGATGCGTCCCTAACAAAACGCAACTATGTGTCCTCCGCGCGTTTTCTCCCCAAGACTATTAATGTCAACGTCAATCATGTACGCGGCTTTTGGATAATGGAGGGAAGATTGAACCGCTCCAGATCCGAAGACACATCAGCAGTCGACAAACCAATCCGTAGTATGAGAAATGTCTGTGCGAGCGCGAGGATGATCATCAGCATGGGTAGTGAGGGGGAGGAAAGGATACATACAAGCCATCCCAGAGATCTTGTAATGTATGGGTGCACCGCTTCACATGAATCGACGAATCTGGTGCGTGGTGGAACGAGTGCGAGAATGGTTTAGACAACGGTTCACTCCGCACTCATAAACGTGCTTCTAATACGGATTGGGCCCGCCACTCACGCTTAACGATACACTTTGAATTTGCCCCAGTAGGTTACCCAGCTGTTCGACAGTAGGATAAGTAGCTTCAGATTAACAAGCTAGCAAGAAGGGAGGCGAGGGAGGCGACATATCGAATGATATACCATACCCCCTGCCCATAAGCCTATACACAGTATCAAAGTCCCCCACACATTACGCTCGCTTCAGAACTTCTGGAGCGCCTTGAATCCCCAGAGCCTGAAGTTTTTGGATAATTCAAACGAGCATTTGGCAATGGTGAGTGCGAGGGCTTCTGGGGAGGTTTAAGATTGAACTGAGAGTGGGAGGATGGGATTTAGGCCTGAGATTGAGAGGTGGCGGGCTTGGGAGGAGTGGGCATGCCAGCAACAGAAGCAGGGGTGGGGGAGTTGTTACCAGACAAGCTTGGCATTGCAGGCCGCGAAGGGGAGCTGGGTAGGGCATATGAGCTACAGAGAGAGGCGGGATCCATATAGACGGCGAAGGCGTGCATGAAGAGAGTGAGATGCTCCTCACCTTTCATATATATGCAACTTGGCAAGGTGTTTTTGGCTTCGAATGAGAGATTACTCTCAAGACCTGGAGGACCCGAGGCGAGGAATCAGTACAACTAAGAAAGAAAGGTGAAGGACCAAGATCTCGTACCACGATTCAAATTCAACGCCCTCTTGAAGCATCCAGCACACACAAACAGAGCTTTCTCTCTACTGTCTCATCCCCATCTCGCAATCCAGTTTGAGGCCCTAAGAGTCACCAATAGCCCCATGCCCCGAACAGGTGTCGGGCAGCTGGGAAAGCTGGGATCTGGTATTTGGAGGTGAGCAGCGACAAACTTTGAGGGTGGAATAGCCACTACCAAAGGCAACGCGGGAATAAATTGGTCGAAGGTTCGAAGTCGGAAGAGGAAGCAAGTCTGGGTCAAAGACTGATCTGCGCGATGGATGCAAATGATGATGACTGATCAGAGCATTGATCCTGGCTCACACTCACATTTTAGCTCAAGCCGCTTCTAATGTGCTCCTTACTCGATATTTGCTTTCCCTCTCGGCGTACGTGAACGATTTTTCTCAGCATAATCGGAAATTAGCCTGACAAACGATAAAGGATGAACAGTTCCGAGAAGGCTTACTTTGAGGAGCTTCATGGACGTCTTTGGCGTAACAACCATCGTCCTTCCAAGGCAGATGAATTGGGCATCAAATCTCTCGTTAAGACTGCTGAAAAGAACATAAGTGTCATTGACGAGGAGATTAACAGTATTCGGAAACGACTTCTGCAGCTCACATATACAAGTCGTCAAATCAAGGTCAATGCCGATATCTGTAAATCTTTCCTTGCGCCCATCCGTCTTCTGCCGTCGGACGTCCTCTTAGAGATATTTGCATATATCGATGCATCCCCAACCACGGTAGCCCTTTGCCAGGTCTCTTCCTCCTGGAGGAATGCTATTCTCCAGCACCCCATCCAGCATCTTCGGAACTTAGGACCATCACCCGACTTCATTCATACCGAGATTGATTTCGCGGAGGAGGGGATTGTTTTGAATATACGCTCTTTACATGCTCCTATCAAATCATTTCTCCAAGGAATCACACCGCTCTATCGTTCCCTTTCTACATTGTCAATCACGTCCCCGTGGTCGAACAATATCTTACAGTTACCTGAGGGAAACATACCTCTGCTCAAGACGTTCATATTGGCTCAGGGCCAAAAACGGTCAGGTACCATAGACGTTAAACCTAGGATTTTTGATTTGGGGGCTCCCAATCTACGAAAGTTAATGATTGACCTTCCGTCTCCTCACGTTGTCATCCCTTCCACGTTTTTCACCTCTATTCCCTGGCGTCATCTCACCCACATCATCTTTCAGTTAAACAACTCTCATTTCAATATATCCGACGTCTTTGAGGGAGCTCCCGATCTCGAACTGGCTGCTTTTGATTTGGATGTCTTTCACTTTCGAGAGGTCAAGCAATTGGCCAATCCTAACCCGCGGGTATCGAAACTGAAACTTCATCTCACGGCATGCTACAACGAGTCCTTCAAGCGTTGGTTCTCCTTGTTGCGGTTTCCCGCTCTTACTATGCTCGACGTTGTCCTGGATCATGCAATCCCTATATCCCTGCTCTCCCAAGTGATGTCGCCAAGCTTATCGACACTATGCTTTCTCTCTCTCGGTTACATTCCAACTACTGCCAAAGAACTATCCGCCATGTTAAGCAGATGCACATCGCTTGAGGAACTTGCACTTATTGTTGATGACAAACTTATGGATGGGACAACGGTATTCGAGGTTCTTCACACTATATCAATCCCAAACCGTCCGATGTCACAGACTGCTAAACTCTCCAACCTCACGGCTCTCCATCTTACATTCGAGGATCCATAATACACGATTCCACAAAACATACCTCAAGTCAATCAAGCAACCGCTGCAAGTCTCTGAACTTGGATGCCTGCTCCTCAGACCGAAACGTAAGCTCTGCGACTCATACTCTATTTCTCGACAATTCCTCCCAAAATTTATCGCGCTCTGCCTTCACGTCGACCAGTTCTGCCTCTGGGCCGGTGATATGGCTGCGTAAGTATGCACTCTTGAAACGAGGCGCCTTGCAGGCCATGTGTATCAAACGAGCATGATGAGGTCTCCAGGAAGACTCGTGTCAGTTACGTGAGGAATGGATTCGGGTTGTGACTGGGCATGTTGGATGGTGTTGTGGCGGGGTACCGTTGCCGATGCTGATGCTGATACTGATACTCACGCGGATGCAGGTGCTGGTGGTGCCAGTTTGAGTACCAATAGTCCGCATGGCTTTTCAGGTTCCAGGTGTTCAGATGATCGTGTATTCGATACTGGTTCTCCTCGCGGTACTGTTAGCGCTCATGAACAAACAGGTTTCATATTCATAGTCGACTAGACAACGCTTCCAAACCCCATCGGCGGTGCACCGGGTGGAGCGGGAGTTTGACTCTGTATCACACGCGCACCGGACGCCTTTGTTTCAGGTTCGGGCCTTGGATCGTTGACACGCGGGAATGAGTCCTTCGTAGGGACAGGGCACGGCACAGTGTGCTCGAAAGGACCGTCGTGGGTTCAGCGTTCAGGGCGGAGCTTCTGCTGTGACCTCGACGGAGGCGTTCACTGGTGCACCAGGAAACCTCAAAACTTCAGATGGCTCCTGAGAAGGTGCATGGACGGGTTCTACTATCGAAGGTTTTGGTGCCGGTGTAAGTACAGGTGCCGGAAGGACAGGTTGTGAAGGACAAGTCGATCCTGGGGGGGGTTGAACTGGATGTTATGGCTGCCACCGATGGAGGTCGTCTCTGTATAGAAAGAGTAGCCATCGGTTCGCCTTTCCGTGGGGGAGATATTTGGCCCGAGGGAGGCGCTGGCGTAGCAACATGTTTCGAATATGAAGATTTCTTCGTCCTATCCACAGTCAAGCGATCCGCCTGAAGACTAGGCTCGCGCGTCGTTCTCATGTACGAGCCGCCAAAAGTCGTTTCAGAAAATCTATACGAGTCACGTACATTAGGAGTCTGTCCCAAGTTAATCTGCATCGGAGGAAGACCAGCGGATAAGTGGCGACTTTAGCTCGATGTGGACCTCGCGCTTGATCACACACGGTCGACTCTTCGAAAATCCTGTCCTCGCTATGGATGAACTGCGCGAAGAGGGAAGGAACCTCTATTCGTTCTTGGGATCCAAGGTGAGAGATGTTGGCAGAACAAGAGAGTTCCAGTACTTGAAGGGCTCCGTTGAGGCGTTGGTGGTGAATTGGTGGCATGCGAATCGATGTTGAGATTTCGGACAGAACTACTGGCGATCAGGGCCTTTAGTCTTTAGTCTCTTGCTCGAGAGTTGCTAAGAGTCATGTTCTTCGACTTCTGCTCTTAGGAATGTTAGTAATAGACACGTGTATGATGACTGTTCTCTCACCTCAGTCGAGTCGATACGCCATCGTGACCCATTCTTCTATAACAGCCCCTACCAAACACCGTTCACGACTCTGCTATAAAGCAGCAACTCTGGGATGCAACATGCGCAACGAGGAAGCGCTGCCTGAAGCCTTGTAGGTGCCAACTTATCGACGGGATAAACCATGCGACGATTCTTACTGGACAAGAGTATCGATATGACCGGTGCACCATCAAGCATAGGCCGTATTTTCGGGAGCCATCGCGAAAGGAGGTAGAGGATGCAGAGGCAGCGGTGGCGGCAGAAGCGGCTAAGGCGCCTTGTTTGCACTGGGCGGGGACTTGCATTTTATGTTCTCGAGGGCTTCACGACAATCAACGTGGAAGTCGGGTCGAGGTGGCGGAATGTCCAGCTCTGACAGAAAGCGTGCATAAGTAAGATGCAAGTACATGCATTAGAGTATGAAGGTGAGAAGCACGGAGTAGACTCACTTGTTCACCGAACTGCATATCATCGGTATTTTGAATTTATAAAAGTCATATTTGTTGAGCTGGACGCGTCGTACGAAGCTTGCAAAGTTTGAGTGCTTGAACATCTGCGGAAGGATGGACTTGGTGAATTCATTCATGTCCTGTCGTAGACCTAGGTCAAGTCAGTTAGTTTAGAGTCAAAGGAAATGGAAAGGACGGAGCAGGAGTAAAAGAAACGCACCTTTACGACGAAACAATCTCCTTGAGGTCCCTATGACACGACGTGGTGGAAGGACTGGTCTTCAACCATACGACCAACGTGAGTTGAAAGACAAGGAAGGAACGCGCTTCGAGTCGGCCTTCGGATCAGGAGGTCTAGACTTTTCAATTTTGTGCCTGACTGCTCTCTCGCTCGCGGATCCATGATTATAAGTACTACACACATACACCAAATCACCGCGACGCCTTCTACATTCCTATCACTAGGAATTGAATGAGATATTCCCTTGTGCGTCATCACGCGTCCATCTATTCAACTCGGAATGATTTGTGACCAAGCCGTTCCTCAAAGACACCCTACATACGCCAAAGGACTACTGCAGCTGCGACACACTCTACTCCTTATCACGCATTTATCTCCTCCAACTCGGAATGACCTCATCCCTTTGCACTTCACTGTGACTCGTTCCTCAAAGCCACCTATGCCACAAGACCATCAAACACCCCATTATATAGCATCAGCACCGCTTCGCCACACATTCTACATGTCTCGATATACACCCACACGTTCGTCTATCTTACTTTCCTTCGTCAATGATTAATGATCGCGCGGCGCCAGTATAATACACTGCTCCTCCTCCTCCGTGTCGCCCGGGTCGTTGATTAGGAGATTGTGTCGTGTTTCAGTGTGTCGCGTTTCAAAGTGTGTGTCGCGTTTCAAAGCATGTGTCGCGTTCAAGTCGTGTTTCATATTAAAGGAATTTTAAGGGTGTGTGTGTGTCAAGGATTGTATATCCTCGTCATATCCGACCTCCAATCTGCATGTGGGCATGCCGTGCGTCACATCGGCCCACTAACTCAAGCCATCTATAAATTGTTTGACAGTGATCCTGTGAGCACTGATCATGAGCGACGACGAGCGTTAATCTGTCATAAATACACTTATAAAGTGACTCGAAGGCTACACTGCTATAATTTATTGCCACTTCCACAACAACGATAGCCTTAGTAAATCTTGGCCAGGTTGTTATACTAATGGCAATGTAAGCACTTTCCCTTACTTTGCCATATTCTCATTCTGAATTCGGTGATCTGGTAAGGTTTCACAAACCTCTCCCAGACAATTTCCAGTTCGATAAGCATTTCGTCCATGACCTCTTAAAGTGGCAATTTGGACGGACGATAAGCACTAAGACCCGGTGGACCCCTTTCCGGTCTCTATTTGACCAGGTTAGCATGGTGGTGGAGATAAAGGATCATAATGAACGCCACCAGGCCTTGTCCAAGGTCATCCCTCATGACCTCCCTTCCAGTGCCTTTGAACTTCTACAAGCATTGTCTTTGTTCCTATATGTTCGATATGTCCCTCTTCCGACTGGGGAAAACGACACCGATGACACATATATGTTTGCCCGAGAAGTTGCAAAATGGGTGACTTATATCAGTGACTCGAGCCTGTGGAGTGATTTTCTCACAGACTATACGTATGAAATTGTTGTGACTGTTGGGTGAGTGCCACGTCTTCAAATTTGCAGAAGGTATCTGACGAAATTTACAGGGAAGCGATTAAGGTATTAAGCAGATGGGTTGCTAATAATGTGTGTAGATTTTGTTTTTTGTGATGATGTTACTAAATAGTACTTGTAATAGTACCGTGATGATCATCGGGAGATTAGTATCTTAGTGATTAAAGTTGTGAAAGTGCTCC
>JABAJS010000029.1:0-70399 GCA_018221635.1 Tephrocybe sp. 10521TJB | reverse complement strand
TATAGAGAGAGGGCCCTACGAGAAAGAAGGGTTCAATGTTAAACGTTAATGGACAAGGGAGCTTGCATGCACAGCCACACAATTCAATCCCAACGTCAACGACATCGAGTAACCTCATGATCATCATTCTGGCACCCTACAGGTTATCAGGGAAGGCGTTTTGGATGACATGACCTTCTCACCCTCCCCTCCCTCAGCTCAGTCTCGCCCAGTATGATGCTCCCAAATGACAGTCCACCAAAAAGCTCCCGGAAAAAATTGTCTACAGCCTCTTCGTCGTCGGTTTCTCTGAATTCGACTGTCACTACCGCTACTACCTTCTCGATGGCTCTAACGACGTCCACTTCGTCGGGTGGCACAATTCCTGGCCCTGGAGCGTTGTCTGGAAAGGCGATCCTTGCTCTCGGAAAGATTACTCTGCGCGGTGCCGAGTTCATCATCATCCGAAGACGACTGAATGTCCTTGCGTCCAAGTTTCCTTTATCCGATACAGCGAATGTCAAAGGAATAGAGGCAATGTATGATGACTTGATGGAATTATCGAGGTTAGTAGCAAATTGTCGAAGTGCAAATGGAGATCTTCAATTGATCAATAAATAGGTTGAACTTGTACACGAATTCAATTCGAGACAGAGCCCTCCAAATCCTTCTAGCTCAAATAGGTCATCGAGAAACTCGATACATTGTCAAATGTTTGAGTAAATGGCCAGATGTCGAAGTACAAATTTTCTTATCAGAACTAATGGCGCTTCTTGACCCTATAAGGTACGTATATACGGGCGCTACAGTTTCTGTTGCGTATAACGCATCTCTCGATAGGCTCGCTCTCCCCGAATCAAAGAACGAATCAAGTATAAAAGCCTACCGAGATGCCCTGCCAACCTGGGAAAGTCATTCTCTCTCACCTGTTGTCGACTTCCTATGCCAACTAGTCCAGTCGCTCTACACCTCTGATAGTCGACCCATCTTCAGGGCCGGAATACTTGACTTTCTCCTGTATATGTATGTCACTAACTTTCGTGACCCGTTGGCCGACACGGAGCGCGGAACCATACATCGGACATCGACGCTCTTCTCAGCATGTGCTTTTCTCCTGTCAATCCTCTGCCATAGCACGCACGGCTTTTCTCTCATATATGATCACCCTCTTCGAGCTCTGTGGCCTACCCGGCCCCAGCTCGCATTTACGCTTCCCCTTGGGCTCTTTCGAGCTCAGAAGCGCTTGGATGCATGGAATACAGCTTCACGAGAGGTTATACTTTGGCGGCTACACGCGACGTTTGACATGATGCTGGATTTTATGAGAATAATTGATGATTCGGTGATGTGGGATGTCTGTGCTGATTTGTTGGAGTTTGCAGGGTGAGTGGCATCTAGCCGCGGCTTTTGAGCTATATGCTGACGAGGCCTTGAATTGTAGGTCTGAAACAATGGATATGGAGATCCAAATACGAGCACTGAGATCTTTGCATAGAGTTGCAACGCGTGGGAATGTCGCCGCTCAACAAATGATTCGAGAATACCTCATCATGCGAACTCCCAAAGACAGCGTTCGAATATTATCGAAGATAATCAAAAATCTATCTTGTATAATGTACGCCCCCAATTCCAATTCTGCGTCATACATTGTTTACTTATCCCTAGTCACTTGTAGACCGCCCGAGACCCCAGAATCCAAGTTCTTCTTCCTACGATGGGACCATGAGGACTTTGTTCTTAACGCAGTCCCACATTTCTTGCACCTCTTTCTCAATCTCGCCAAACACGATGAATCCATGTTCTCCATCCTTTTAGCCGCCGATGTTCTCGGGCTCATGCGACCTTTCCTCGAAATCGAGCTCCGCGGGGATCCTCAAAGGCGAATAGCGCGCCACGAAGGCGACTTGCTCACAGTCTACGACCCACCCGACTTTGCCCTCTTGAAATTGATCAAGGAAGATGGGCTAGAGGACTTAGTAGAGCCCTTGCTGCCGGAGGGAACGAAATACGCTCTCGTCTACAGAAGGTCTTTGTTGTGTCGAGCATTCAACGTATTTTTGGGACGAGGAGACAGCCGGCCGTTTCCTGAGTTCTGGAATCTGGATTGGGATGATCTGCCTAGTGGACTTGATGGAAGTGATTATGCGACTCTGTGGATCACTTCGTGATAACAGTACTAGACACGCTTCTGAGAACGTCAAGTCGCTGTTGAACTTGGAAGTCTCCTGTGATTCGTCGGAGGTTCTGAAAATTGATTACTCGAAACTGTAAATATAAGGCATATATAATTCAAGAAAAAAAATGGACGGAGACTCTAATATTAGAGTAGGCGTATACATAGCTGTAAATAACCCATAGATTTGTAGGTTGTACGGTTCAAGTGGCCGTGCGGACAACGCAGCGGAGTTTGAAGTCGTAATTCGGGGATCGAGCGTGTCATTTTTACTGTGACTTACAGCTTTGGCTTAGAAACGCGTTTTTGCAACGTAGCTTCGCGTTTCGAAGAGAAGACATCGCGCACACGAGATACTGTGTCTTTGTGATTGCATGAAAATTGAAATTGACGCGTGTTTGGACAAGTCCCAATTGCAACTTTGTCTATTCTTTGTCTCTGCCACTGCTTCAGCCTTTGAACGTGCCACGACGTGCCTTAAGCTTGACCTTGGACATCTACAAATCGTGTGGTGGAAGCGAACTTGCACCTGACCGCAAGCAATATTCATTGTTATCAATTCTTCCACGTGGCCAAAAAAGACCTCGAGCTTTGACTTTTCGGTCTTCATTATGTGGCTCACGTATATAAGACCACACTACTTCTTCTTTCCTCTTTCATATTTTCTTTTCGTACTCTGTCTGATCCCCTGAATCCGATTTCACATACAGGCCGTTATCGCTTCTCAATCAACGTAGTACGCTTTATCTAGTCTCCTTGGCTTCTCGTTATTGATCTCAGTACAGAATCAACTGCTGCTACGTTCAATCATGTCTAATCAAACTTTGTCGGAAAAACAGGCGATACCTATGGATGTCGATGGGGATCCTACCCCTCCTATCTCTACAACAGTCGTGCCTCCACTCTTCAGCTTTCCGAAAGAGGAGCCGCGTACTTTCACCGCAAAAGATCTCATCGCCATCTTGAGTCTGTACAATGCTGGTTTCAAAAAAGATGAGACATCGGGCAAATCAAAGATTCCATCGAAAGCAGAGGCCTCCAGTTGCGAAGCTCTGAAGATTTTGAACGGAAAGGGTTCCCGAAAGCGAATGATTTTCCGCTACTGGCCACGCGCACCTAACGGCCAACACATCAGTCCTGAAAAATCGCTCCCCGGTAAATCCACCCCGAACGGCATCCAATTATGGGGTGCAACCATCTTCGACTTCTATCGAACGCGACGTTTCCCGGACCTCGCTAGCCTCTCCACGATTACTACTGGAAGCAAAATGTTGAGGTTTGTCAAGGCGAATGGCGAGCTTGAACACGCTAAAGATGAGATCGAGTGGGCGGAGATGGAGGAGGAACCGAAGATTATCGAGCCCTGGTCGCCACAATCAGAGATCGAGAAGATCGAGGAGACGATCAGGCAAGGCAAAGCGGGAGTGTCTATGCCGGCGAAGGATCTCAAAGGCAAAAAGGTTCGTACGTGTTTCTTGCATTTATATTCTTCATTCAGTGAACTTTTGCGGCTACAGATATCAACTGGGACCTTCTCGTTTGCGAGCGCTGACTACCCCTCACCTTGGCCCACCGTCCCGTTCAGCTACGAAACGGAACGTCTCATTTCCATCATCGACCTCGACCATCTCCCCAAGAAGCTCATCGTCCATGATCCTTGGAATCTCCTTGCCGTTAAGTCGCGAAACGCCTTCGGTAGAGCTCAGGCTTACAATGGCGAACGATGGACCTCCAAAGACCGAACGCACGTCTACAAACTCAGGCTATCGAAGCATGGTAAAGAACGTGCCAAGAAAGAAGCTGAAGCACGAGCCAGAGCCAAAGAGAAACAAGACGCCCTCGAAAAGGCTCTGGACAGTCCGCCTGAAGAACTCGGTCCCGTCAGTGCAGACAGTGCTCTCGAAGGGTATATGATCCGCCCGCCTGCTATTCCTGGCCCCATTGAGCCCCCCATATTCGTGGTATTTCCGCCCCGTCCCCATCCTCCCACTCCGGTATCGACGCTCGGCCAACCCATTGAGGAGGCCCATCTCTACGTCTCCCCCAGGCATCACTCCGGAAGTGGGAACCACTCTGAGGTCCATCAAGTCGAATGGGAGCTCCCTCGGGCTGCTGTCATTCCTCCACCATCGAAGGATTACGCTTTTTGTGAATACTGCGCCGAGGCCGACGTGGCGCGCATCCTCCGCGAACAAGATGGCGAGCACGGGGAGCGCAAGGATCCAAGGTGGAAGGACCTGAGCGGGGAATTGAAGATTGTTCCTGATGGGCGTCCTTCGGTCGTCTTCCACCTTGTACAATCGGAGGACCTCAATAAGCCCAATGCAAAGGAGCAAGGTCAATTCCAGACGGAGGACCCCCCGTACCGCGTCGAGTACATAGGCCCCGTTCGACCTATACGCACGACAGTCGAATGGCAAGACCCGATGCACCCGACGTGCCCTCATATCAAGCCGCTGCCCGACGTGCCTCCCACTGTGAAGATGCGCGTTGTGGCGAAGATGTCGATCCAGCACGACCAGCATCTGGTAAAGGAGGCAGCTAATTATGAGGTGTTCGAGAGGCATATGTTCGAGCATTGGAGCGGGTTGAACGTGCTCCCGCCGATGCATGATCCAGTGCCTATTGGGGCCATGGTGCCACAGTTCTACGGCTATTATGTTCCGCAAGAGGCTCCAGAAGACGACGAAGACAGCGAAGGCAGTGAAGACGATGAAGACGATAACAAGACGGTGCAGGCTCATAAGGAAGTTGGCTACCTCAGCCCAATCTTGCTTCTTGAGGATTGTGGCAGTGACGTAAATCCAAGTAAACTCACTATTGATCAAAAGTAAGTAAATTTCCTTCGCGATCTCAACGGAGCCCTGACATATGCGTTGCAGAAACGAAGCTATGTCTCTCATGTACCGATTCCACTTCCAAGGCTGGGCGCATGGTTCTGTCTATCCTCGCAACATCCTTGCTCAGCCTGGTCCGATTAACGTCCCACCTTCCGAGCGAAGTGACAAGACACCGAGCTTCCGATTGATCGACTTTGGAAGGTCATATACCTGCACCGACGATGATAAGAAACGCACCTGGTCGGGTGATAGGTGCCACGAAGAGTCTTCGTTGGAAAAGCTCTTCGGCATGGGATTGTATGCAGGAGCATAATCGATTGTTTTCATGTTTGTAGCTTTCCCTCGTCACTGGTGTTTTTTTTTGCGCTGTGTACACTCGTGTAATCATTACCATCTTGTAGCTCTCCCTTCCTAGTGTTTGTTTTTCGCTGTGTACAATCATTTGCATGTAATCGTTACCATGTTTGTAAAAAAACCTGCGTGGGGAGAATTCCCAATAATATCATCATCGATACACAGCTTTGGAGCCCGTCGTCTGATTCGATTTACAGATGACCTTATCAATGTACATCCTGTGGGTAAAAACACCCTTTCTGATTGGTCTGAGGGTATCTAGTCTCGCTGTGCCTTCCTCTCCCCCTCTACGCACTTGGGGCTTGAACTAAGATATCATGGGACGATCCTACACGATTGCTGTACTTCCAGGTGATGGCATAGGCCTCGAAGTAACACCTCCCGCACTGCGTTGTCTAGAGGCCGCCGCCACTCGTTTTGGATTCGTACTCGAATTTCGGACCTTCCCATGGGGGTCCTGTACGTACTATCTACAGCATGGAAAGATGCTCGCCGACGATTGGAAGACGCAGTTGCAAGCCTGTGATGCGATCTTCTTCGGTGCAGGTAAACTTCAAGTTCCATGCTAGCCTCTCATCCCAGAAATTCATTTTCATATCTTGTACAGTCGGCGATCCTGCGACGGTTCCAGATCACATATCTCTGTGGGGCAGCATCCTTACATTCCGACGAGAGTTTGATCAGTATATCAATCTTAGGCCCTGCCGTTTGATTCCAGGCGTCATCTCTCCATTGGCAAATCGGGGAGGAAAGCCGATCGACTTCATTACAGTTCGAGAGAATACAGAGGGGGAATACAGTTCTATGGGAGGGAGGATCTTCGAGGGTACAGAAAGAGAGACGGTTATCCAAAACACGGTTTTCACACGTATTGGCGTCGATCGAGTTGTGAGGTACGCTTTTGAGCTGGCGAGAAGCCGCCCAGCGAAGAAGTTGACCTCTGCCACCAAATCTAATGGCATCTCCATTACCATGCCGTACTGGGACGAGAGGGTCGAAGAAATTGGGAAGGAATACCCAGACGTCACTGTCGAGAAGTACCACATCGATATATTATGTGCTCACTTCGTCCAACGCCCCCACACCTTTGACGTCGTCGTTGGATCGAATCTTTTTGGTGACATCCTGTCGGATCTTGGACCTGCTTGTACGGGGACCATTGGCATCGCGCCATCGGCAAATCTCAATCCGTCGGCGAGGCGCGATGATCCCACGAAGGAATGGTTACCTAGCTTGTTCGAACCAGTCCATGGAAGTGCTCCTGATATCGCAGGGAAGGGAATCGCTAATCCCATCGGGATGATATGGGCTGGGCAGATGATGCTGGACTATTTGGGAGAAAATGAGGCTGCAGAAGCTGTCATGAGCGCTATCGAGACCGTGTTGGCGCCGAACAGCTTAGGAGAGACGCGAGTGGAAGTGCTCACACCAGATATGCACGGCAAAGGCACGACAGAGGTGCTTGGAAAAGCCATAGAGAACGTGATACGTGGAGTATAATATTTGTGACCTCGCAACAAAGTCCGTCGGTCCTCCAAGAACCGTGATATTGGTAGCAGAGAACAGAAAATATACAAGACTTATCGCAAAGCAGATATCCAGAAGCGCTAGAGAGAGATGGTCGGCAAAAATGGCTAGAGAGCCTGTATTTTAAATTCAAGTTCCGAACACGGAAATATAATGGAAGACTTCGGTAGCCTATGCCGTTGCCTTGCCGTTGCCCCCGCTGTCCCGCCGCTCAAACTTTAAACGTTCCAACTCTTACCTTGTATCTCGGCGGACCATACCTTCATCACCCTAGTAGTACAACCCAGTCAACTTACATTCATACAAATGGTGGTAAACGTAGCCTCATTGCTTCTCTTGCATCCTCTCTCCCTTCAGTTGAAATTCATTATTTTGCCTTGATCTCAACCCGACACCTGGAAGGACCACTTGAAGTGGTACTGTTACTTTTTTGGTCATCTTACTCGTTTCGCCCACAAGTGTACTGGTGAACGGGACTAAGTCCCACGATATCTTTAAACCCTTGGCACGACCAACCCTGCCTCGTGCATGGTCCTATTTGACGTGCCAGCGATCTTTTTGACACAGCTTTTGCTCAAACACTGTGAAGTCACGGTGATGAAGGCGGAAGATGCTAATGCTGCCGAAATTAAACCATGGAAAGCACTTGTTGCCATTTTCAGCGGGGCTGGGTCTATCAGTATTTCTGAACAACGTGAACGGAGTCATTTTCTCTGACCTTTACCAAAGTGGCTGTGGCTTTAATCTTTCGTGCTGTACTATCTGATAGGCGCCCATTTGAAGGTGTTCATCTTCTGGTCAGTTTCTGAATCTGCATACGTTCATCTGACTCGGAATGCCTAAATCTGGCTTATTCGTTTACACAGCTGGAGGTTTGACGTGAAACCTTTCGAGTACAAAATGCCGTTTGCGGATTTTCCGTTCGTGTTTCGCTCGTTCTAAAATACCGACGTAGATCAATTTGGAAACCCGTCTCGGACGTCATCGACATGTCGAAATAAGCGCCATGCATTAAAAGCTCTAGAGCTCATTTGAGCAGCCACACAACATACCGCCTACTTCTATACGATGTTACTGCAATCAAGTCCATGCACGGAAGGCTGCAGGTACCCCCTATTATCTCACTTCTTGTTCGTCGATACCAACAACTGCTATCTGACCAGGCCGATCTTTGAGACGGAGTCAGGAGGTATGAGCGACCTTGGTATCATAGGGTCGACTTCGTTGTCTGTGCCTAGCGAGCGGTTAGTCATCCAGAATATGTATATGTTTTGCCATACGTTTATAGTCCTTTTTTCAGACCTGCAGATCCTCGCGTCCGGGGTAGGGGAATATAGAAAGGATTCAGGTGATTAGGTCGATGACAGACTGTATCCTGTTGTGGAAGCTGGGGGAGGAGGGAAGTTACTGGAAGAATAGCAAATTTTTACCAGTTTACGGCCTCGCAATTGTCGCGCGATATCTCCAAGAGAGTGAATAAGGAGTGGTTATTGCACCTTCTCGCCACATACAAGCGAGTACCGCGAAAAGCATCGTAATGACGGATATGATTTAGCTCTTAACGACGGATTGAAGATTGAATATAAGCTCATTATGATGAGTCTTCAAGATCAGGAGTGCCGTCGGAAGTTGGAAAAGTTGACTCAGATTTCTAAATTCAGGCAAAAGGAAACTAGTGTGAACTGGTGGCTCAATGCAGTCGTACGGACAAACTTCAACTGCAGACGCTGTTGAACTAATAATTGATTAGAAGTCGCCGGCCATGAAACAATCTTTATCCTTGGGTGTATTATACCTCAAACAACTTCCCATCGCGGTTTACGATCAATATCTGCATCGACTAGCACACTCTACCCTGGCAATTACCAAACATTAACATAAACGGGTTATAATAAATGGCACATAAGGGTAAATCCATCCAGGCGCCTCGCGTCTAATAATGATGTAACTCTAGGAGTGAGACGGAATGATGGTCTGCATCATTATAAGACAAAGGACCTACGGAAGGGAAGGAAGGGAGGTAAGGAAGAGTGGTACCTCGTCAAACTCCTAACCACAGTTGCCTTGTAACAGTTCCATTATATTGGATGCATGTCCAGAAATCCTTTGTCTCAGGCTTGGGTAAGGCTTTACCCCCCTGAACAGATGAGTTGCTGTAACATCGAAGGTTAGTAAATAAATACCACACATGGAAGGGAAGGAGAATGGAGGGAAAGGATCTACGCACCTCGATATAGTGATTGAAACTACGGATGAAATCTGGGTGCTATTCATGCACTGGATCTCATGGGTGAGCTAATTCATGTGGGGTTGGACGTGCTATCGGCGTCTCCGCATCGGCATCATTGAAAATGAGAGAGATTGGAAAAGAACATACGAGTAACCACCGGAACGATAATTGGTCCCAAATTTCAGAAGAGGTTCTTTGTGCTCCTTGATAGCCCACAGGGGTACCCTGACATTTAGCTAGAAGCCTCAAACCGGTGATGGTATCACTGCGATCAAAATGTACGACGTTGGAGGAGTTGCGTTCCGCAGAGATATCATATCTTCCTGTTGTACATCTCAAATACTTGACCCTGGTTACTACACCATCACCATACAGCGCAAGCATTGTGTAGTTGTCACCCATAAACTTCTGCAAAAATGTAGCACCAGCACGAATAGGCACCTGGGAGCAGATGATACCGGTAGGTGACTACTGCCAAAGAAGCAGGAGGTGGGGATGTGCATGGAGCCATACTTGCCCTGAACCCTTCTAGTGCCCAAAGAGAGGACGCTGGTCCGATGGCCGCCGAGCGCGCGCGTCATGATCGGAGATTGCCGATGAACTTTCAAGCGCCCCTGGCCTTTTCGTCCAGGCCGTTACTTAGGTCATGACCTCCTCATTCCCGTAAGTAATTAAGGTTCGCTGGCCCAGCCGTAACCAGATGCCTGCAACCAATCTTACAGTGTCTCGCTTCAAACTTGTCACCACTGGCGTTCTTCATTTTATCGAGTTTTTCTGTATCTCAATCATTTCTGGCTCACCATAAAGCTCAGGAAACCACATCTCTCCACTGCATGCGTGATACACTCGTGAATATACAGAAATGTAATGGCACCGAGGTATGTCCAATGGTTCAATGCCCTTGCCTGACTGACGCGACGTGGAAGAAGAATCTACTGAGCCAACTTAAATAGTCCCAAACATCCAATATCAAGAGTGTTCGAAAAGGATTCAGAAATCAAGGTGATCAATCATCATACTTGTACCATAATACACTCCTGGGCCCCTTGATATAGGTATCTATGTATGGGATGGAACTACTGGGGCATCGTTTTGTAGTTAACTCGGAGTTCTGATTCTGATTAAAGGCCCTTGTGTCTTCTCATACTTGTCCTGTGAGATTAATGGGCGTGGTGTGTGGACTTAAACCTCTGATTCTGTAAAACAAACTTACCTCTCTCTCTTCTCAGGTCACCAGACTATTTGTATGGGACTTGAAATATTGTCGGCCTCAGAGAAAGCAGTGCAAAGACTCCACGTTCCACAATGAAAACCGGTGATTCGGCCCAAAATACATCTGATGTGTGTAACTTCAGTGAGAGTACTTAAACGAAAGACCTCGGCGTCTTTTTGTATCCTAACATCGCTAATATAAATCCTCGCACCTAATAATTTGTAGGGATGCTAAATGACGGGAAACTTCAGGATTCATCCCTTATAGGTTTAGACATCCAATTTCAACGCATAGGCGCCCTGCTGATTGCTCTTGTAATCTAGGTGCGATGTGCAGTTTTGCGTGAGTCAGCTTTATTCTACATTTGCTCTTGACTTGACCTCTACTAACAGGCTTTTCGGTGTTACGTGTGCGCAAACATCACATTACCTTCACACCTTTCCCCAGGATCGCATCTTCATGAAATTATTTGTAAGTTATATTGCTTTATGTAAGCGGTTTGGTGACGCGACACTAACTCTAGGTTGGATTTCTCTTGTGAGGCCCACTTACCTTGAATATTTAGGCGCCTATTCAATAAATGTTTACAAGCCTCCTGGAAGTTGCCCATCTGGTGTTTCTGGCGCAAATGCTCTATGATCTATACGTGATCGGAAAGGTACCGCCGAAATCATACATGCTGGAAATTAACTTGTACGTCATAGACAATGCAGTTGTTGTTCAATCACTCATGCTAACCTGACACAGAGGATTTGCGGTATGTATAGTTCTCATGAATTGACGTTGAACTTAATATATTTTTCAGTGTACTGATACAATTACCGTATGTCACCCTACGTTAATATTTGCCATTTATTGACAGAAAGATAAGTATGCGATAACCACAGCAGTGCAGTGGTAGGCCAATATTATCTGTCCTGACCGCATCTTCTAAAAATCGTATAGCTTCTATGCGTGGAGACTGTATCGCTGTGCACATTCTTTTCATATTAATCACCTCTTCAAGCACTTACCCCTTCAAATCTTCTAGTCAGTGCAAGGTATTCTGTGGCCAAGGTTTTTGTGGGGGTTATCGTGAGTAGCAATAGTAAACAGCTTTATTTGTCTGCTTAAAATTCTGCAGCTTTTCACCTCGCTTGCTCAGTTAGGTGTGTAACTTGTTTCTCGATGTCACTTTGTCAAATCATCTAGAAATTTGAACATTCTAAATAGGCACCGGAATCTGTGAGTAACCAGTACCAAATTTGTCAGAGTATCACCCATTGAACCCTGCTATGTAATAGACGCGAATTCTTTACTGTACGTGCCAATTATTAGGTATGCCCTCATCGTTCACATTGATTGATTCAGATTTAACTACCCTTCTATTTACGTCATGAGAGACAAACGACCAGCTGTAAACAATTATGTTATAGTGACACGCTTATTACTCACGTCATGTGCAGGCAGTTTATGGCGCCAACTTGATAGCCACCATTACCTGCGACTTGACGATCAGCATTTCTCTAGTATACTTTCTCAACAAGATGCGTTCAGGATTTAAAACGTGACACTGTCTTTTTCTGTGCGTTCTTTATACTGGAACTCACAGAAGTACCCTGGTAGGTCTGAGGATGTTGTCAATCGTTTGATAATATTCAGGTAAGGCTCTGACCGAGATGTCTCCTTGCACTACCAACTAAGGTGCGCCACCCAGCATCCACACTGGTCTTGTGACCAGCATAGTCGCACTCTGTACACTTATCACGGTCAATATTTTATGTTAATGTTTCTGAAATTCTCTGAAATTTTCATGTGTCTGCTCTAGTTCTACGCAATACCGGGCTTGCTATTCAGCAGTACGCCCTTATTATTATTCAGATATTCCCGCTGCTGATGAGCTCCATGTCAAGTGTTCGTGGAGATCAAAGGATCGTGTTCGTGTTCTGGCTTCCCTTCTATTTATTTCACGGATATCTAATTTTTATCATGAAGTCTACGTCAATGCGATGCTGGTACGCATCTCGATCCGTTTTTCTTCAACCTACCTGATGCGGGTTTGCGTTGATCTAGGTAACGTATGTCGCTTGTGGTTCTCACCCATGCAACCCTTCTTGATAGATGCCTATAGATTGAATTCTCGTGAAAGAACTCGAGAAATGCTCCAGATGCCGCAAGAAATTTCACTTCGCGAGCTCCGAGAGCTCCGAACGTCCCACTAACAGCGGCTTCAAGTTACCTCTACCTTCAAGTGGGCCCTGTAGAGCTACTAACGTTACTCGTGCTAAAATATGTATATAGCTTTTACAAACGCGTATCGAAACTATTCCATCGTTAGGAGGTTTGAAGATATGGAAGTGAGATAAATATTTCCACTGGTTCGAAAGCGCTCCGAACATTATGTGCCAACAACGGTGTCGATCTTAGTCCCTTTTAGCACTACTGTCTTTGATGAACGTGAATATCAGATCACGTATGTTTCCTCTATCTCTATCTTATCTTTCCCTTAGAACATACACATATGCAAACTCTTCGTATTGTCTGCGGTGCTCGGCTCACTGGAGTTCAACCTCTCTACGTTGACTCCAGAATCCCCGAGTGAATCTTACGGCTCCCCCCTGCGTCAAATTGCCCCTCCTCAGCCTTCCCTGCGCGCGTCACAGGACGTTCGCTCGTTAGTCTTTCCTTGTCAGCGGCTATGCCATGAATAGTTCCTTTTTAGATATATATACTTATAATGCCGTATCAGATCAGGTAAAAGGTTATGGTAGGTTAGACGACTGGTATTAAGTTGTACCTCTTGTATGACCCTTGTATTCCCTTACCCGATTTTTGCAGATTCAGTGATGGAAAGGGCGTAGTTATGGGCTGACATACCCTCCGATATCAGAACCAACGCCTTCAATGTTGTTTGGAAGTCAATAGAGCTCAAAGTACGTGGAAGAGAATGTCGTACCGATTGGGGATCCCTTAAGCGCTATAAGACGTCAAGGAAAAAAATCAAGAGCAGAGGCAGGTCAGATACCTATGAGCACACCCTTGCCTCCAGAAGAGCCTCCCGAAGTGAGAGAACGATTACTAGGATTTACTGTGCGTCCAAACACGAGATTAAAAGTTTCCGTCCACGTAAATACTCCCATTAGATTTTGAATGCATTCAGTTTGGATCATACGTACCTACTACCAATGCATAAGCGTTTGTGGAATATTCGTCTTCACATAGAGGTGCATCGTACCCAGCGCCTCCAGGATAACCACCAAGACTGCATTACTCTGAGCATACTCGCCTACCCAGAAAGCATAACTCAGTGTCAGATCGCCTTGCAGATAATAATGCTATAGCTTATACATACCCGTTGTCGATTCAATACCCTTGATACTCACTTGGTCTTTCAAACAGATCGGAAGCCCTAGCCCACTGTTGCAATCAGTTGATTCGATACAAGCCAATGCGTTTTCTGAGAGCATTTGGAAGAATGATCAGGCATTAGAATTTTAGACCCGCGAAATCGAACACCTGACCATGGCGCTACTACGATTGCTCTCAAGAAACAGAGGTGATGACGAGGCGTCTACGTGAGCCATTAGTACTAAGACTAGAATAGTCGCCCTTTAGTCACCGCATGACAGAATGTGGAGTCTCCGAGCTCTCTGAGCTCTTTAGCGACCAAGCTTCTTCTGATCGTTTGTGGTTGCGGATTTAATAGAAACTGACCCATTGAGTCATACTTATGACTTGGATGGTAAGGCGCACCTCGACATGCACTGCATGTATCAGAATTATTCAAGGCCCCTGAGGCTAAACATGACTCCTGTGCACGTGCTATACATGTGTAGTAGAACGTGGTTACGTCATACGAATTTTCAATTTTGCAATCGCGTCATCTGGCACTTGTCTCCGACTTCAACGAACGTTATCTAAAGTCAACATGGCATGGCAGTGCAAATCGATAAGGTATGCATTTTCTCGGCGCCTATCTGCCAGGATCTGGTAACGTTCAACCTATACAAGGAAACTCGAATATTTTTCCAACGGTTCCGACTTCGATAATCATCATACCAACGGCTCCGATTGACGCCCATCCTTTCCTATATAAGATGCCTTATCCTTATAGCCAACGCCTTCATCTTCTATTACTCTCGCTCACGACAGTTTGAACATGGATTCGAAGACTTCTGGCGATGGACTGGATGAGTCTTCGATCACGACCGAACAACTTGGAGTCTGGCAGGTTTCAACGATCAAGCAACCCAAGTTTAATCCCCAGAGTCTCTGGGGTGAGGTCATTTTTGGATTGCGCCTTTTCTGCCGCCTCGCCACGGAGGTCTCCACCATATCTTACACCATGCTCATCCTTTTTGTTCTTTCGAAACTGTGGGAGGGCGTTGAACAGGCCATTCTCATGCAACTCTCCTCTAGCTTGCTTCAAATTGTTCGTTCCCCAGATTTAATCTGTTCAAAAAGCCACTAACCAACCGGTAACGCACAGCTTGAAGCGGTTTTGCGCGATGGACAGGCCAATAATGCTTTTGCTGTGTCCATGGCAATAGTCAATCGTTTATCATGTGTCGCATTATTCGCAATTCTGAACTGGTGGACGTGAGCTATCCCTGCCTCTCCAGCATAAATGACATCACTCAGACTCATTTTAGGAACCATTACAACCCAGTCTTTCAGACTCGTGTCACACAATATTACGAGGCCTACCTGATGCGTGGTAAGTCAAGTTTATGTAGAGGAATAATGTGGCCTACTCATTTCAATCAGTGCGACTAAGCCTTGACCTCTCAACCGCTCAAGGCAAGCTTTACTCTATGAAAGTGTTGGGTTATACTAGGTTCCACTAACCTGGCTTTCTTTTTGGTCAGATCCTGATAGCGCGATCAAGGTTTCACCAGATGACGTTTGGAGAGCTTTCGATGAAATCATGTCATTCATTGGGGAGATCTTGACGTCTGCCAGTCAGCTCACCCTTATCGTGCATGTCTCCCGCTCTAGTGGTGGTCCATTTTTCGCTTTTTTGTGCGTAGCGAAACCACTGGTGAAGGTTATGTTTGAAAGAAATGTATGGTCCTTGAGTAGGTCTTTGTTTCATACACTTTTGCGTAGAAAAATTAAATTAACCTTTTTCCCACCTAGTGTGGGTCGTAAACCTGAATCATGCAGACTATCAACGTATGGATGCTCTCAATGCGCTCACGACCGACAGTTATAGGCAGGATTTCATCACTGGGAATCTAGGCAATCATATTTTACGAGGTACGTTCTATCCCGTACGTGTCGTCCAGGGAGCTGAAATTAGCAATGCTTTCTGAAAACAAGAGCACGAAAAAGCCAAAGAAAGACTGGGAGACACCTGTACAGATGATTTCTGGACGCAAATTTTCAAGAGAAGCTCTCCTCTGTTCGACGTTACAAGCGCCATAGCTGGTGACCTTCCTATGGTGCGTTACGACTCAAGAACAAGTGTTTGAGTCTCTGAGCTTCTCCGAAGTTTTATTGCGCTGTCAACGCCCTCGTCAACCCTTCCAAATTTTCTATTGCTTCTATTGCCGTTCTTCAGCAGTCTTCGACTACATTGCGTTATTCTTTTCACGGCATCATCAACGGATCGCGCACATTCCAGCGTCATATAGTGAAGTTAAAAAACTTGTACGAAATCTCAGAAAAACCGAGTTTGTCCGAAGTGGGGCACGTTCCTTATCCCAACGTCACAACCAGTGAGGATGGGATGTCGTTTGAATTGAAGTAACGTCATCAATATCACCTCTCACGATGGTCTTTAATGCTTCTTTTATAGAGGCGTTACCTTTAGTTATCCAGGTAGCAAGACTAAGTCACCCGCGCTGGACAAAGTCTCTTTGACTATCAAATCCGGGCAGCTCGTAGTTATCGTTGGTGCAAACGGTAGCGGGAAATCTACGATTATCAAGTTGCTTACGCGGTTATACGACCCTAGTGCTGGAACGCTTCTCATCGACAGCCTGCCCGCCCAGGAGTATTGCCCCTCCGATTTTCGCCAAGCTATGGCTTCTTTCACTCAAGACCATAACATTTTTCCGCTATCTCTGTACGAAAATATCTCCCTCGGAAACGTGGCTCGTTCAGACGACAAAGCAGCTGTAGCATTGGCTGCCAAACAAGGCGGCGCCGCAGATTTCATCAATAAATTCGAAGATGGAATAGAAACTCTCCTAGATCCAAGGAGTCACGCTTACCCGCTGAACCTTCCTGACGATCCTGAACACCCTTTGAAGAAGAAACTGAAAATGGTGTCAAAGAAAATTGACATATCTGGTGGAGAGAAACAGCGTCTCGTTGCGTAAGTCCCGTGTCACCTTGATCCTTGACAATGTCTTAAGTCCTCTCCAGGTCCCGGACGTTTATGCGTCTCTCCTCCGGAAATGTAAAATTTGTCGCCGTTGATGAGCCAAGCTCTGCACTCGACCCTAAAGCTGAAAAAGATATATTTGATCATCTCCTTGCTGATAGAGCCGGAAAGACCATGGTGTTTGTGACGCACCGGTTTGGTCATTTAACCAAGCATGCCGACCTTATCATGTACGAATTAATAAACTTTCCATTCTTCGCCCATCCCTGACCATTTTCACAGATGCATGAAAGATGGCAGTGTGGCAGAGTCCGGTTCGCACGAGCAGCTTATGGATCTCAAGGGCGAATATGCAAAACTCTACCAGATACAAGCGGACGCATTCTCTAGTAGCAGTAGCTAGGATATTAATATTCTCTGGTAGCTACATAGAATACTCAGCCTCATATGTATGGCTTTATGTGCCTCAGGTCACTAAATGTCATTTCCGTAACCGAATACAATTTCTGATCGCTGCGCACGTCATCCGAATTTTTTGCTTGTCAGTGTCACCCCTGGCGCGCGTTTGCCTGCCTCGTTCCTTTGACTATCTGATAGGAATGCATATATCATCGCCCACAAACCCACCCCGAGGTCCGCCTTCAATGAACGTTATCTAAACTCGGCATGGCTTTCGTGGCTTTGGCAGTGCAAATTGATCACCAGGTATGCATTTTTTCCCATTTCGGTCCCCATCCCAGGATCTGATAACATTAGACCTATTCAAGGAAGTTCGAAGATTTTTCCAATTGCCAATGCATTTTTTCTGAAGTGGCTCCGATGAACGCCCATCCTTTCCAATATAACATACATATAGGGCCATGTAGCCAGATTCATAGCCAACACCTTCCCTTTCTATCACTTTCCCTCGCAACCGATTGAGCATGGTTTCGAATACTGCTGGCGATAAGCTGGATTAGTCTTCAATCACAACAGAACAACTTGGAGTTTGGCAATTTTCGACGATCACGCAACCTAGGTTTAATCCCAAAAGATTCTGGGGTGAGATCATTTTCGGATTACATCTTTTCCGCCGCCTCGCCATGGAGGTCTCCACCATATCTACCGCCAGGCTAATCCTATTTATTCTTTCAAAACTTTGGGGGGGCGTTGAACAGGCCATTCTCATGCAACTCTCCGCTAGCCTGCTTCAGATTGTTCGTTCCCTTCAGATTTATCCTGTTTGAAAAGCCACTGACCAACCGGCAACCGCATAGCTCGAAGTAGTTTTGCGCGATGGAGAGGCCAATAATGCTTTCGCTGTTTCTATGGCAATAGTCAACCGCCTGTTATGCGTCGCATTATTCGCGATTCTGAACTGGTGGACGTGGGTTCCGGTTATCCCTGCCTCTCCCAGATAAATTTCATCATTCAAACTTTCAGAGACCATTACAATCCAGCCCTTCGGACTCGCGTCAAACAACATTACGAGGCCTATCTGATGCGTGGTAAGTCAAGTTCACGTAGAGCGATATTGTGGCCTGATCATTTCAATCAGTGCGACTGAGCCTTGACCTCTCAACCGCTCAAGGCAAGTTGAGGTTGAGCTCTATGAAAGCACTGGGTTCTACTAACCTGGCTTTCTTTTTGGTCAGATCCCGAAAGCCAGATCCAGATCTCGCCGGAAGATGTGTGGAGGGCTTTCGATGAAATCGTGTCATTCATCGGGGAGATCCTGACATCTACCAGTCAGCTCGCCCTTATCGTGAATGTCTCCCGCTCTAGTGGTGGCACGTTTTTCGCGTTTTTGTGCATAGCGAGGCCATTGGTAAAAGTTATGGAAAGGAATATATGGGCCTCGAGTAAGACTTTGGTTTGCGCGTCTTTGTGTGGAACTATCAAATTAACCTTGCCTTTCCTAGTGTGGGTCGTGAAACTGAATCATGCAGACTATCAACGTATGGATGCTCTCAATGCGCTCACGACCGACAGGTATAGGCAGGATTATATCACTGGAAATCTAGGCAATCATATCTTGCAAGGTACGTTCTATCTCGTATATATCGTCCAGCAAGCTCAAATTACCCATTATTTCCGAAAATAAGAACACAAGAAGTCTAAAGAAGCTCTGGGAGATACGTGTACAGACGAATACTTGACGCAACTTTTCAAGATGAGCTCTCCTCTCTTTGATGTCACAGCTGCCATAGCCGGAGACCTTCCTATGGTATGTTACGACTCAAAAATATATGTGTTCGTGTCTCTGAGCTTCTCCGAAGCTTTATTGCGCAGTCAACGCTCTCGTCAACCCTTCCAAATTTTCTATTGCTTCTATTGCCGTTCTTCAACAGTCTTCGTCTACACTGCGTTTTTCTTTCCACAGTATCTTTAACGGATCGCGCACATTCCAACGTCATATAGTCACGTTGAAACATTTATACCAAATTTCAGTCAAACCGAGTGTGTCGGAAGTGGGCAACGTTTCTTATCCCAACGTCACAACCAGTGAGGATGGGATGTCGTTCAGATTGAAGTAACGTCATCAATATCATCTCTCCCGGTGGTCTTTAATGTTTCTTTTATAGAGACGTTGTCTTTAATTATCCCGGTAGCAAGAGCAAGTCACCCGCGTTGGACAAGGTCTCCCTGACTATCAAACCCGGACAGCTAGTCGTTATCGTCGGTGCAAACGGTAGTGGGAAGTCTACGATTATCAAGTTGCTCACGCGGTTATATGACCCCAGTACTGGAACACTTCTTATCGACAACCTGCCTGCCCAGGAGTATTGCCTCTCCGATCTCCGCCAAGCTATGGCTTCTTTCACTCAAGACCATAACATTTTTCCGCTATCTCTGTACGAAAATATTTCTCTCGGAAATGTGGCTCGTTCAGACGACAAAGCAGCTGTGGCATTGGCTGCCAAACAAGGCGGTGCTGCAGACTTCATCAACAAATTTGAAAATAACATAGAGACCCTCCTGGATCCAAGGACCCACGCCCGCCCTATCAACGTTCCTGATGATCCTGAACACCCCTTGATGAAGAAACTGAAAACGTTCTCAAAGAAAATTGACATATCTGGTGGAGAGAAACAGCGTCTTGTTGCGTGAGTCCCACACTTTGATCCTTAATGTTGTCTAACTCCTCACAAGGTCCCGGACATTCATGCGTCTCTCCTCCGGAAATATAAGATTCGTTGCCGTTGACGAGCCAAGCTCTGCACTTGACCCCGAAGCTGAAAAAGATATCTTTGATCATCTCCTTGCTGGCAGAGCTGGAAAGACCATGGTGTTTGTGACGCACCGATTTGGTCATTTAACCAAGCATGCCGACCTTATCATGTACGAATCAATACTTTCTATACTTAGCCCATCCCTGACCATTCGTACAGATGCATGAAAGATGGCAGTGTGGCAGAGTGTGGTTTGCACGAGCAGCTGATGGATCTCAAGGGTGAATATGCAAAACTCTACCAGATACAAGCGGATGCATTCTCTAGCGGTAGCTAGGATATTCTCTGGCAACTACATAGAATAGTTAGCTTCATATAAGATGCATGGAAGATAGTTTTGTGGTAGATTATGGCTCTTGCGAAGAGCTAATGAAACTCGTTGGTGATCACACAAAGCTTTACCAGATACAAGCACATTTTCAAACCCAGGTCGACCTTATCTGGCTCTTGAGATTACATATAATACAATTTTTTGGCCAATTCAACTGTAGTACATATATTACATTACTGGAATTATATTATCGTACAGAAAAGAAGTAACACCACATCCACCCCTAGAAGTCAGAAGTCTTGCACAAACCGCCCCAAAATATCCAGCATGTTACCCCATCTTTCGCGTTTGTCAAAAACCATAGCATGGTCGAGGTCGCTGTAATACAGAACCTCAAGGTCTCCTCCAGCTACTGGTCTTATAGCTTCCTCATTGGCCTCTACCCTTTGCCCTAACTCGTCTTCTATCCAGTTGGCCCATCCCCTGCCAACCCACCAGGAAGAAGGGACAGGCTCTCTAGTCAGATATCGACGCACAATTTCCCCTGGCACTATCTGATCCTCGCCTGCGAGAACTACAGCGATATTGCGTCTCCGTCTAGCTTCTTCCGCAGAGAGAGAGGCAGTAGGGCCTTCAGTACGCATCCACCTGCGTAAGTCTTCTGTCCATGCCACGCCCTCGGTCCAGAAGAATGACCGACCAAGGGTCCGCGCAATGTCGGGATCCGTGCTTGCGAAATACCAAAGCTGCCACTCGGCGGCGGAGGACGGTGTGCGATGAAGGAAGTTATAGGCTACAGGTGGGAGGTGTAGCAAGAGAGGAATGGGATCGATGAGCAATGCATGCGCGATCTTGGAGATGAGAGGGTGCGGAGGCGACGTGGAGATGGAGTGGGAGGTACGAGAGTCGTGTAGGATACAGCTCGCAACGTAGGTGCCGTAGGAGTGTGCAGCGAGGACTACGCGAGGGATGTTGAGGTTGTCGAGGATATTGTCGAGTGCTGATGCGATCAGAGACGCTGGTGGTACGGGCTGGGTCGTCATGTGCATGCTGATAGGGAGGAGTTCGATGAGAATAATCCCAACATCGGGGTCCTGAGAAATCAGGTCGCGGATGAAGGGAGTGTAAGGGTGGAGACCGATCTGAAGGAATGTCATGACGTGTTTCCGGTGAAAATTTGAAGCACGCACTCCAATTCCATGTAAAAAGACAATGGGAAGCTTGGTGTCTGACTTGTGAGGGCGATACCAGTAGGGTAAGAGTATGTCGGGATAAATGCGCGCTTCAGTGGAGAAGAGGGAGAGTAGTGGGCGAAACGGAAAGATTTCAAACCACTTCCGTGTCGAGGAGTAATGCTTGAACCCGAGATAGAATAATTTGAGAGTCGTGATGCTATCCACGAGTAAAACGATCTATGCAAGGTCTGCTTTAGCGACATGAAAACTCGAATTAGAACAAGGTTCTACTCACTAAATACCATATCAAAGGCCGGTGTACGATTTTAACGGGATCCAGCGTCAACCGCATACTTCTGATCGTGCCATCTCCATCGTCGTCGTTCAAACGATAGCCAAGGAGCCCCTCTACTGTCTTAACATAGGCATCAAGTTCATCCCTCCAATCATTCTGAACTTCTTCTGGGGGACACGAGAACAAAGCCCATAACAGCCAAGTTACAACGTCCTGGCGCCGTAATTCATAGCCCAAGTTTTTCCCGTATGGGAGAAACCAGCCTCTCGGAAACAACGTGTTCTCAGCATGAAGGGCCTCGGAGAAGTCTACGGCACACTTCTTAAACAATGCCGCTCGTTGAGATTTCGTCATCGGAGGTGGTTGGTATACTGGTAGCTAACACAACTGTTTAGATTTAAATGTAAATAAGAACAGTGATTCTATACGTACTTGCTGGAGCCTTTTTTTACGTGGCACATAAACGAAGAGATAAAAAGCAGACTCGCATGCACATATCGCCCCCAAAGCAGGAGAAAAGATAAAGGAACGCGCGTAGGCACTGGCAGCAAGATAGATGATGCTGACTGGTGCGACGAGACGCAGACCGGTGATACACACTCGTATGAAGACATATTCCGGAACGGTATTCCCAATCATATACGCCAAGTGATTCTGCGATGGAATAGATGCAAATTAAGGTGTAGAAGTAAAGCAAGACTTCAAGTTGGCATGATGCTGCGGTGGTCGAGTGAGAAAATTAAATTTTTGAAGTCTGAACGTTTGTTGATAAGATAAGATAAGACAAGTGGTTTCCGTAGGTGTCTGCCTGGGGCTGGCGACAGCTCTGGGCTGGGGGAAGGGCTAACTGTGGGGGACTCCCGCATCACTCGAGGGACTCAGCGTCCGTAGCATACCTTGTACGCGACTTGCTGTATGTAGTTACGGACCCGGTTGTTCGCACGCGGACCGCGCCGGTAAAAACTTCCTTCCTTCCTTCCTTCCTTCCTTCGGACATCTTTGCTTCAAAATATACTTACTACATTGATCCACCGTTCAGTCCGCCACGCGCCTGAACGTCTGACAGGTGAACGCGATGTAGCCAACTTTCATCATTGATATGGTGCCATGGGCCTTTCAACAAGCCCTATTCAAAGGTGTCCGAGTACATAATACTCTTCCATTTTTCCTTCAAGGTGAGTCGTTACCCTGTGATTTGTAGCAGTCATTGAACAAACTCTTCCATCGTTATAGGTACCGCACTTCGTGTTACTGCAGTCATGGCTCTTAATGCGAGCCTCTCTCTTTTGAATGTTTCATTGACTCTGGAGGTGCCACGTGTTTCATATACGGAAGAATCAATTCGCCCTCATTTCCTCCATACGAATTTTAAACACCCCATGGTCAGTGTCAAAGTTCAAACTGTACATGTTACCGGGAGATTCTCAGATACGGAAGGCCATATCAGGAATAATACTTCCTGGACGACCCCACGCCTTCCATTTCCGAACCTGAAACAGACACAACCGAACACGGGGCGGAGGGCTATGGTTGCCCACGCACGCCTACACGACCTGACGCAAAGATCTGCACGCGTATGGAAAGCCTCTTCAATTATTTTACCACTCTCATTTAGGGACTCGACTACAACGCAGCAATGTGTTTTGCGGGTTAATGGATACTGCTCGTGCTATCGACGACTACAAACCCCTTGAAACCCTGGGCCCAATGAAGGGCATCGACTAGGCAATAGCAGGCTACGTGGAGCGTGTGTAAGGGAGATGCAAAATCAACGGCATGCATCACAATTCCCATAAATATAATAAATCAAAGCCCTGTGCTTTATCAAGTACGTCGTCATGATTCGGTGTAAGCGGGCCTTTTTGACTTCATACGAAAACCTGTTGTGCGTGCACAATTTATCTCACTAATCGGTATTAATATGATACCCTGATACAGAGCCACCTTGACAGAAGAACCATCTGTGACTCGTGTGTCGTACGAGCGCGTTTGCCCTTTAGGGCTTTTGCGGTATTTGGGCATTCTATCATTCGGACCTACAATGCCTTTGATAACAAGTGATCAACTTACGTTGTGATTGGACAAATACCCCACTGCCCTTGGGTGGCTGGAAGACGCCCTTTTATCTCCCCTCTCGCTGAAGGTTAAACGTACCTTGACCCCGCGATTTCAAGGTCATGCCCTCCCTCCTGCATCTCATCTGGGGATTATTCCCTTGGGAATCTGCCCTTCGCAGACATGCTACAGTCCGCAAGCGGACATGGGGTATTTTTGAGGTAGCCTATGACGATATACCGACTACTAATTGCTTGTACCGTCGCGGAAAGGGCATCCGAACAATATTACGATTCATTTCGGACTTGTGTCGCGCCGCTGGGAAGCCCTTGCTCATTCTTATCTTGTCATCTCTATGGATGAGTACTACACCTGCTCTTTCCATGTATCTGTCATTCACCGTTCTTCAAAACGTTGCGTTTATTCACTACCACTAGATGACGCGACTTACTGTCCTCATATCAGGTTCAATCTGCCGCTTCTAAGATAATCTCCACGCCCGAGAGGTTGGCGCTTCTTGGTCATGTCATGGCCTGGCTGGCTTGTGCTGTGTCATCGAGTCTGGTCGAGCATATTTTGTGCGTAAGAGATCTACAGGTTTGAATACTTACATCATTGAACGACATCTTCATTTAGAAATGAAAATAGACATGCATTGAGCGCTCATTTGAAAGCATTCTTCCTCCCTCTGCTTGCGAAAGGTACATACTACGGATTGAAAGTGCGGACGTATTTGAAATACCGTTACAGCTTGTCTCGAGCTAGACATTGACTATGGTGAGTGTTATCATTTCTACAATCACATGTGAGTAATTGACATCTGCTTTAAGATCCCGTCATCGATTCATCCTTCCCCGACCCTTGGGGATTTAGCCATAGCCCAGCTCCAGCCTTAAACTTACTCGACGAGCTTTTCTCCAGAGCGCGAGATATCATGACAATATGTCTCGAAGCCCTGGCTCTAGCACATGTCGTGTCCGTTCAAAGCTGGTTCGATGCAACTCTCATAAAATTTCTTGGATTACTTTTCCTTTTTGTGGTATTCGTGGCGCCTTCAAATGCAGTTGGCGGGGCGGGTAACAGTTCGTCTTGTGAAAAATCTCCTCGTTGCTTACGAAATTTTAGGCTACACGTTTTGGACCAAGAATCCTGACTTCCATAAGCTTCGTGGTTTATATTCAATTATCTTTCAGGTGAAGTACCGTGAAACCATTGCGAAAGACGGTGCCAACAATCGCCTTTATCAAGGTGGGTTACCCTTTGAATCTCAGAGCTTCAGGTTTCTATGAATTTACAATTTGCGAACTTGCAAAGAGTATCAGCGCACATCAGACAATCTTGGTGCAATAAAGAGTGACACGCTGTCTCTTGCCTGTAATATTCCCCCACCTTGGTACTGGATGGTAGCACGTACAATCATCGTGGATTATCCTATGGTTTGTGTCCAGAATAATTCACCGCTAGTAGTAATTAATTGCCTAATCAAACGAGCACACAGGCCCTGTATGCTCTTTCGTTGCCGTGGACATTGTCGCCATCATGCTTGATCACGATGGCGCTGTACCAACATGCGATATCAGTCTTAAGTCAGAGCATCGACAGACTAAGGCGCTTCCGCGACCCTACCCCAATCATGTGTCAGATCCAAAGATTTTACGAGACCCTCGATAGTGCTGACAGCTCGAAATTCGGAACTCTCTCGTTCCCTTCCAGAAAGAGCTCAAAGCGAGGTGCGAAGCTATCCTTTAAGTGAGCATTCTTTTCCCTCATATACCATCAATTTCCGTTGATCTTGCATCTAAGAAACGTCTCCTGCTCATACAGTTGCCTCGAGACTGGCTCTAACGTACTCGCAGTGGACCATGTCTCTTTTGATGTTAAGCCTGGCCAGCTAGTGGTCATCGTAGGAGGAAATGGCTGTGGCAAGACTTCCCTGCTCAAATTGCTCTGTGGGCTCAACAAGGTGGCCACCGGAGATATCCTGATTGACGATCAGTCCATTGAAGATTACAATATCGACGACCTGCGGCGCTCAATGTCATTTCTTACTCAGTCCGAAGAGATTTTCCCTATATCACTTAGGGAAAATCTCCTCATGGGAATCCCTCACATTATTCCCCAGGCTTCATTGCATCACATTGATTCCTACGTCGACGAGGCTGCACGGCTAGGCGGCGCGTATGAACTAATTCAACAGCTCGGATATGACACTGTCCTCAACCCGCCTGCCATCGTGGGACAAAGCATGAAAATGTACGGGAATGGCGATATCGGGCCTGGCGCGATAGAAGAACTTCAACGCAATTCACAGAGCTCCAAGGAGACTATTTTGTCGGCTGGGGAGAAACAACGTCTTGTCGCGTAAGTCCTTTGAGCCGTTAAAACCACAGTGACGCTGCTCAAGTTTATATAGGTCTCGGACATTCATGCGAATCAGGAATAGCGATATTAGGCTCGTCGTTATTGACGAGCCTACATCTGCATTGGATCCTGTTGCTGAACATGATTTGTTCGACAACTTCTGTAAACTCAGGAAAGGGAAGACCTTGATCTGCGTGACCCACCGATTCAACAGTATTGTGAAACAAGCCGACTTAGTACTGTACGTCGATCACCTTACTCTGTATCTGACCTGATCAATCGTTCAGATGTATGAAACGAGGGAAGATCGTCCAACAAGGAACCCATGCTGAACTTATACGCGATGAGTTGGGTGAATACCGGCGGCTGTATATGGTCCAGGCTGATTAGGTTCTATTTGAAGGCCTAGTTATGAATTGGCGGACCACGTTTATTCATAGACATCTTCTGGACCGTCATGCATTAAATAAACAAGTAATGCTCTTCCCTGCAGAGCATTTCGCCCCGGAGTGGCTTGGGCAGGTTAAGGCGGTGTTGTGTTTGAGTGGGTCCTTGATGGGTCCTTGGCAGGACTCGTTGATGACCCTGATTGTCAACGAAAGGTGCATTCGATGACGCCTGTTCACGAGACAAATTCGAATTTTTGAAACCCTCAAAGCCACAAGACCGCAAAACACGTAGAATATGCAAAAACATCTAGATATCATATTCTGAAGGCCTCGCGGCAAACGATAAAGGTAATGACATTACAAAAAAAAACATCGGTGCAAGTACGATAAGCAAATAAGGCAATAGAAACTACCAAACGGAAGAAGCATCAGTGTCTGAAGGAGTATTGTGTATCCGGGTGAGGAGACATCGGAGCATTCAAAGAGCGTTGAAGAGCTCAGCATATGTTCCTTGGCACTGGTTCATTAATTGGGCATGTGTACCACACTGAACAATGCGGCCATTGCCCATGCATCTAAATGGACAGTAAGTAGCCCGGTCGCGTCTCGGGTCCTAAAGAATCATCGACTTACAGAATGAAGTCGGCTACAGGAGCGAGGTCTTTGAAACGCTTTGAAACGATGATTGTCGTTATATCTTTCCTTGCCGTCATAAATTGGGTCATTATCTTGCCTTCTTCACTGGCCGTAAGCTTGTCCAAGGGTTCATCGAGTACCAGAAGCCTTGTGCTTCCCTGGTACAAACGATATAATATACGAGCCCTGTAACCTTAAAATGAATACAGGTTATTAAAATTGGGAAAATGCTTACGCCGTTAAACGTTGCTTTTCAACAGGTGTAAGCGTCACCCACAACCTCTTCTCCAGAGCCGGTCGCACGATTTCCATGACTGTGTTAGTGCGGACGCCCATGAGGCCTTGTCCCCAGCTCTGGACGATGGAGAGAGGAAGATCGACAATTCCGGTGGATAAAAATAAGTCCAAGCAGCCAGTAGCCGTTGCAGCCATTTTTGCTAACGCAAAGTTTCGAATTCCGCTATGCCCCCATAAGATGTTTTCGGCAACCGAAAGAGCATAGACTTCTTCACGACACTGCGTATGAAACGCTGTCTGGCTGCGGTATATCTCGATGTTGCTGATTGAAAATGGCTTGTCGTCTATGCAAATACAACCCGAGAGGGGCGGGGAAACTCCTATCAGAGGTTCGATAAGGGCCGTTTTCCCGCTCCCTCTGTCTCCAACGATTAGAACAAGCGCTCCAGGCTGAACTTCAAAAGTAGCTTTCTCCACAGAAATATTCCGAGTGACGGGGTCTTCTATGCAGACATTGCTAAGATAGAAGACATGAAGATGAACCGTACTGTTAGTCAAACAATATGATACTCACTTGTACGACAACTTTACTCCCGTATATTTGTTCAGTGATGACCGAGAAATATTCTCCTTCATAGACAGCACCGCGACATCTGTTCTTGGGAGAGTCGCTCCCTCTCTAGGGCTAATACCTTCTTCGAACAGCTGGTGTGGTTCCACAGGTGTTGTAGGCGAAACAAGATTCCGGGCCTCTATCAGTGCCTCATTCAAAAGCCCGTTAAGGAAGGCATGTGATGCGGAACCGAGCATTGGGCGAATAGTATGAGCGGCATAAACGCTGAAAACGATGGTCATAAGATTAAAAGGAAATTCACCGAAAAACGGCGCTGACAGGAACGTCAACTGGGAATGAAGTATCAGCAATAAGTGATTGCAATGTGGAAAAAGGAATATACCGCCGGACAGCTTAGAAGGACATCGCACACAGTGTGAATGCGGCTGACGCGTGGACGAAGTGCCAGTGTAAGTTGAGACTCTGAGATGGAACCAATTTCTTCAGAAGAGTGACGATATTCTTAGGAGACATGATCAGTATTTCACTCTGGAAAAGAAACAAGTTCCTCGACGTGCCGGCACTAGCAACCTCGTTAACGCCATCTTTAAATAGATTAAATCGATATCTGGGATCAAATACTGTGCGGTGAAGACCGCAGAGACGAAGAAACGGGAGGTCGTCAATGAAGACGTTGAATCCTTGCAACACAGTGATGAGTTGTTGCATGAACTCAGGATTAGGTTTGAAACAACCTGCGGTCCACATCGTCTTGAGAAATGTGTACGGAAACTGAATCCAGACGCCTAGGAGGAGCAATCGATCAGCACGGTCGGCGAGTAATGTGATCGACGTGAAAGTCGCGAAGGCACAGATAGCAGCCAGGTAAATTCCCAGAATCTGGATGAACCTGGCAGGGATGTCCAGCCCAGAAAGGTCAGCGTAGTCGGAGTTCGGATAATGTCCTAGTAAAATTAAGCACTTTTTTTAAAGGACCAAACATTTGTGGCTTACGAAGCTTGGGCTGCTCTGTGGACAACGATTCTTAAAGAATGTGTGAGCATTGAGGAAGATATAACTGAACGCCATATATGTTTACGTGCAACAATCGAAGGGTAAAAGTGTGCTCTGAGATGTCCCGACATCTCTCGCGCCAAACCAAGACTACAAGACGAAGTTATCTCTGCTCTTACACGGTCAACATGGTCGAAAATCTTACGTGAGATGCTTGAGTGTGAATATAAGGACACTCATTCCAATGAAAACTTTGATAAGGAAAGTCAAAGCGCTCAAGTCTTCTGCTGAAATACCCCCAGAGATGATTGCTTCATTGATCTAACAAAATGTGAGCCACAGCGTTTGAAAATCTTATAAAGGACAGAGTGTTCATCACACAGATTCTCACCATGTGGAGGCTCGCTTGAACGATGATCAAATTGATGACTGGAGCGATGAAAACCCCTAATTCACCGACAAAACTGAAGGCCAATAGCCAAGGAGCCCGACTGAAAACCGTTCCCAGAATAATCTGCATAGAAATCAGCTGTTCTGCACTAGGGAGTGACCATGTTACAAAGGAGGGGTCGGAGTCTGAGACAATAGTGAAGACTTCTTTGAACTCGACGCGAAGGCCCTGGGCGAGGCCAGAGTTAGCTACAAGAGCCGGGAAATTCATGACTTGAGTCTACAATCAAAAGAAGTGAAGAAGGGGGTGTTTATACGTGAGATCCGTGGCCTTTTAAAGCGAGAAGCCGAGTGAAAAGGGAAGTGGCGACGAAGGCTGTTGTGGGCCCGAAGCCGGCATTTACAAAACAACGGTGACGTCGGTCTGAATTGCATACAAGTATGACCCTCCTAAAAAAGGACAGATGGGATGTGGTCAAACTCCTCAGTTGAGATATTAGGAAAGGGTCGCGGCTCCTGAATCGTGTATACCTGCCTTAAGGGATCCACTTGTGCAGCACACACCGTCAAGGCGAGGTCAAACGAGTTCTCATCGAGATGGGCTTGATTTCGGAAAAAACAAGAATACAAGACTGTATTCCAAGAACAAATGTAAAACCAATGTAGCACTTATTATCGTGGCCATTGAATGGGGGTCCACAGATAACAAACAAAACAAAGACATTCTGGAACCTGGGGCTGTGTGGAACGGGATCTACAACGAATCGGGCTTGATTTCCAGGTGCGGCGATCTGGATCGTCCTGCCAGTGAGAGTGTTACAAGTTCAGGCACTTGTTCAAATCCTTGTTTTGTCGTTGTTACGCACTTGTGACAACAAAACACGAGGTAGTAGAAGAACTGTGATCATTACCTACTGACAGTAGTGTGCAGTGTTTGATAACAGCCCCTACAAATGTGAGTATGATCGGGAGGTTTGGTGCCAAAAAAAAGCGATTGAGAACCGTTCAACTTCAAGTCGATGGCTCGACTTCACCACGTGTCAACTGATCGATCAGTTTCCGAATCCTCCCTTTGCCGCTCAACACTTGCTCAACAGCGATCAACAGCGCTCAATATATGTTTCACCAATAAGGCATTGTAGACATAAGCGGCCTGTCACTGAGATTCAAACATAATCGGCCTCGTCATATTTGACGACGAACTCTCAGTTGAAGAAAACTGAGACCAGAACTTACCAATGCCTGCGTCCTAATTCAATTATTATCGTATCATGGTAGAGTTTATGGAGTCGCATGTATTAATGTCTAATGCATCGATGAGCTGCGCCACAAGCGTAAACCCGCAAACCCTGACAATCATGATCAGGAACCAGGAAGAAACTGTAGGGGCAAAACAAACAATTTTCAAGGAATCATGATCACTGTCTTTTCATTTGGAGCGGGCCCAGTGTCAATTACTTAGCGAATAGCCATGAGGTAAATACATGACGAGAACGCTCAAGGAACAAGGGAAAAAAACACACACAAAATTGCCGCCTTCGGCAATCAATTTATATATATTTGTTATTATCCCATTTCGTTCAGCGCGTGAAGGTCATGATCAACGGCGACCATGAACCCTTCAATATCGTCTCTGTCTCCTAGCTCAACATCGAATTCCATCTCAGCTGAACGCGGCATTTCTACTCAGCCCAGAAACCCTATCTCAGTTCGACTTTACAAGGTCCTGGGCAACAATTTCGATGATGACGCGACCAAGCAGGCATTGCAGACACTTTCAGATCTGTATATCTCCTCTCAACCATCTATTCTCAATGTAAACGGCTCCGTTTATGCATCGGAAGACGCCGAAGATGAAGATCAGCCGGAAGGCCTTGTTCAATGTGTAGTGGAGAATATTCCTGGAGAATCAGCAGCTCGTGCTCGTCGACAGATACGGAGGGATATGGAGAACAAGCTTACACAGGGAAGCGAACAATTTCTAAAAGCGTTTGGGGAGGTGGATCAAGTAGGTGAGTTCACCCTAAGATCCGCGAATGGGTTATTGACCTCACATAACAGAAATTGGACGCGTTGCAACAACACATACAAGCTATGCGCTTGAGTTGCGACAACGCGGAACATCAACTAAACCTTACTACCGATGCGAGTAAAACACTTCTTGAACGAGCGGGTAATCTCAGAGAAGAGAGGTGCGTTTGGGTCAGGTCCGATTCTACACTTCAACCTAACCTCCAGCAGGCAACAGGTCGAAAACAAGAAGTCTATAGTTACGGCATTCCTTGCCCGTTTTACACTTAGCGAAGATGAGACTGAGGCATTAACTTCTCGAGATGAACCCGTTGGCCCTCGCTTTTTCGCGGCCATGGACAGAACGGAGGACATTCGAGATGACTGCAGAATTCTTATGTCAGGAGAGGACGGACCTACACAGGCCGGGTCAGTTGCGAAATTTATCTATTTTCCACTTTCTCTCAATGCCGCTTTTAGTCTCGATATCATGGCATCAACTTCCGCGAACCTGGAGCAAGGTTATGAGAAGATTGTTCGTTGGTGCTCTCATGAGTTTCGACAAATGGGGCGCGATCTTCATCTCGAAATCACCTCAATGATGCGGGAAGCTATCAAGCGATTACGAAAACGGCCTGAACTGTTAACGTCTGTCGTCTTAACCCATCCCCTCTTCCCGTCATACTCATACGCGACTATGTCTAGTGAAGCTCTAACTTTCCTATCCCAGACTCGACAGGAAACTTTGTTGTCCTCTTTCATAACTGCATTAACTAGGGGAGGTTCCTCGGGTCTTCCGCGGCCCATTGAACTTCATGCTCACGACCCTCTCCGCTACGTTGGGGATATGCTCGCTTGGGTTCATCAGGCAATGGCAGCTGAGCGAGAGCTTCTTGAGGCACTGTTTGGGCTCGGAAGTGATGGGAGAATGGTTGGCAGTGTTCGAGTCTTCAATGGGAAAAGCGAAGAAGAAGACTGGATCAGGGAGCTGATGGACCTTTGCGTTGGGAAGTTACGTGTACCCCTAAAGGTATTCATACCGTTAAAGCCTCAAACCCGAGTGCTCATTCTTGATAGGTCCGAGTGCAGCAGACAATACGCTCGCAGGAGAGTAGCATCGTTTCGTATAAGATCGCGAACCTTTTGCAATTCTATATGTTGACTATGCGGCGCACTATCGGGGACGATGCCCTTCTATCCACCACTCTCCTTGAGTAAGATCCCTGCCATATGTTCTGGCAGTACCTTGATTATTGGCAGGATAACCGACGTTGCCTACGGTGTATTCTACGAGGCTATCTCTGCTCAAGGTTGTGCGCTGTTGAGTGTTCAGCTTGTAAGTCCTTGTCTTCTTAGTGTGTTTTAGCTCAGGTTCCATTCATTTGCTAAAGGATGTCAATGACGCCTCACTAACTCCCCCTCTCGCAATCTTGGATCATATTCAAATCTTGCGAGAGATAATGGGCGTCTATCAATCATCTTTTCTTGGAGAAGAAGACGAAAGCGAACAGGTCGCCGGATTTGAGAAAATCCTGGATGTCATGGTTGACCCGGCGATCGAGATGGTCACTAGCGCAAACGAGGAAAAACGACGCCTTAGGCCTAAGTGGGATCAGCCCATCTTCGTCCTCAACTGCCTCAGCTATATCGAGGTCTGTTTCCATACCAGACCTAATTATTTGTCTATTGACCACTGGCCGCCAGACTGTTCTAGAACCATTTTCCTTTACGCGAGCAAAACAGGAAGGCATCAGAATTGTAATGGATGAAAGAGTTTCATCGCTGATCGAAGAACACGTATGCTTTCAGCGCACCCCAGTTTTTGCATACTCATGATCCAACAGTATGTGAACATCATGATCGAAGCACGAATGTATGAAGTAACGGAAACATGTAAAAATCGCAAGATAAACGTACGTGTAGTACATATACCATGCTCAATCTAATAGCCTCACGTCTATGTTATATAGGAACCCTTGTCACGGGTCCCTTCAATGCAACCTGCCGAACTTCAAGCTGCCCTTCGAAGTTTTTCGCTCTGGCTTTCCAGTCCTGACGTCGTCCAATCGCCTCGCCTATCGCATCTCACAATGCAACGCCTCCATTCAAAAATCCACCAAA
The DNA here is from genome assembly GCA_018221635.1 of Tephrocybe sp. 10521TJB. NCBI lineage: Eukaryota > Fungi > Basidiomycota > Agaricomycetes > Agaricales > Lyophyllaceae > Tephrocybe > Tephrocybe sp. 10521TJB. The sequence continues at coordinate 37,054 of JABAJS010000029.1, read as the reverse complement.
CTGCATTAGAACGGATGGCACGAGCGTATGATCTGATTTGTGAGGAGGTCAAACGGCCTGAAAACAAGTACGAGGCTGCGGCAACCCTTTTAGGCACTGAACGGCCATTCGGTCAGATTCATCTGCTTCGGCAGATCCTCGGCATCGATGAGGATGGAGAAAGAGGGTCATAACCAGTCGTAAGGCCTTGAGGATAAGTACCAGAATAGTAGCATGGTCTGTTTATGGAGAAGCGTCGCATATATATAATCAGGCGCTGGTGATGATAACGATCATAAAAGCTACCGTTTATCTGATTTGCCACAACAACGTGGGGTAACTTCGATTTTGTCAACATGAGGCTTTCAATCAACTCAAATTGGGGATGATACTCGTACGTTGTCTCAGTGAATTGACTCCTGCTGTCTCGCTAAGCAACATACGTTTTATTCATTAGTGCCATTTACGGAAATTCGGACGATTGTTCTTGATTCTGCTGTAATTCTGTCAAGATTTATTCGACGGTCACAAGACTTTTTGTATTCCAGGTGACCTTATTAGCATTTCGGACATATATATAGCTTAAGTTGCCTCGTTCACTCAGAAGTTCGTGCCACACCACTCCGTCTTCGCGACCAACCCACACACAAGAATGGCCCGCAGAGGCGACCGTACACAGAACATTGACTCGAATGTTGGAGATCGACTGAAGCGTGACCTTGTCTATGAACGTGCACCTTCTCCACTACATACATCCAATGAGCACCGTTCTTCCCATAAGCACCTCAGCAAATCTAACTACCGCACAGAGGCAATCATCTCAACTGAATTCTGCAGTACATCGTTTTGATCTTGTTTATTTCCAGCGCTCAACTGTAAAAGACCCTAGAAGTCGTCCTCAAACAGATCAAGAGAGGGGAACACCGAAAATTACCAATCAATTTGACCCCTATGAAACAACTTCTAGATCTAACCATGTTAGACATCCAGAGCCAAATGAAATTGGAGAATCTAGGCGACCGCGGGAGGAACCGCGTTCCAAAGAAAAACGCGTTCTAGAACCATCAGGCAGGCGCGCTTATCGACAAATTACACAAAAAACAGAGTATAGTATTGTACGTCTATTACAAGTTATCATAAGCCCTGATTTACTAATAGGAACAGCCATATCAACCCGGACATGGTGAACCCAGTGTGGCGCACCGTGACTGGAGCCATGCTAAAAAAGGGCGCAAAGCCGATCCGAGGCGTGGATACGAAAGGGATAATTATCGCATGGCCCCAGATCCGATCCACTCTAATCGAGCCACACGGGCTAGTTCGTATCTTGAGGGTTCGGGTCGTTCGCAGCAAGTGCTATCTCACACAACGTCGAGACCTAGGCACAAGAATTCCAGAGAGATCATCACAGCTATGGCATATTCCGGTTATCCCACATCTTCCGGTTCTCCAGCTCTGCACCCACCTACTAAGGTACTCTACACGGGACAACAGGTGTCAAGTCAGAAGACCCATCACCCACATGGCCTTTCCAGCGCTTCTGGACCTAGCAGTTCTTCCGGTCAAAAGGACGGTACACACCGAGTGACTTGGTGGAGTGGACTTGCGAGGAGGCTCCAAAAGCTTCGTCCTCAGTGGATGTTCAAGCACAAGACTCCACCTAGAGCCCAGGTCAGGGTCTCAGTCGTTCGTGTAGTCCCAGGGCCCAATTTACGTCGTAGACCAGCATTACGCTATGCAATCAACGCAATTGCTCCCAAGTCCAGATCTAATAAGCGCAGCCCTCGACATAATCCGTCTACGGAGTTGCGAGGGAATGAATCAACACAGCCTCTTGAAAGACCGAAATCTTGGTATAATCGGGTACGTAATGTCTGTTTCTATTTTTCCAGAAGTCTGATAACAGCCTTTCGTCCCAAGAGAGGCGTAAATGGCAGTAGATTCGTGGAAATGTTCTAACGCATCGTCAGCAAAAGATCGGGAGCATTTTGCCTCGTGCTCTGATTTGTCTGGACACTTAGTTCCAACTAGAATGTAAAGAACTGGTTGTCTCCATAGCCGTCATCTTTCTTGTTATCCGAATTCTTTGTTGTTATGTCCCAGATATATATCAATTATTGTATTTCTTGACTTGTCGTAATTGTCGTTGTACTACATTAGCCCCACGTTGTAAACTCAGATGAATTAGCAGAAGTACAAAGTGACCGTTGTCGAGTTTAATTTGATGGCCTCGTTCACTATAAGAATGTCCAAATATATACGGTTGTAGCATCTTGCACCACTCCTATCACTACAATGGCCACTCCACGCAATGGTACTGCCACAGGTGCTCAGGCCATCCCTAATGCCATCCGTAGAGAAGGGACGAAGAATTAATAATGCAACGACGACAACCTACAATTTGCTTGTAAAAAGGGCATGTACGACGATTGTTCAACTCGATGGCGAGAAGTGGCTTCTATTGAAAGGTTTATCCTTGGAAAGCAAGGCTAATAGTCGAGCAAAGTCAAATCCTCCAGATAACTATGATAGGATGTCTAATTTTGAGGGAGGATTCAGAGAGGACGGCAGCCACACCATTACATTACCCCTAACGCCAAACCAAGGAAGGTGGCGATCTTCTGCGAAAGGTTTTGTTCCGCCCGACTTCAGCCAGACTTCTCGCTCTTTGGAACAGGCGATGTTTACTCGTTCAAATCGCATCCGGACCGAAACAAGGTACACAAATCCACCTGGCACCATCGGCAAGAAAGATGCTAGTACCAGTACAAGCAAGGTCATCGAATCCCAAGAACCAACACGCAGAAACTCTGTTGAAAAATCATCCTGCAATCTCGCTGCACGTCCGTATTATCACTAGGTGGGTGATGCAGAATCACGCATGGATACTGTTTCTGTGGAAGCAATGACTGTGTCACTCGAACGTGATTCCCTGGACAGGAGGAATGACAAGGGGCCTCGTCTATCGTTTCATCGTCCAATCACTCCAGTCGTGCGGAGCAAAACAACCACGCCCATATCCAATGCTAATACGAAAGCGATAATGAGATGGCGAGAGGCTGTTCAAGCACCTGCATGCCAGATGGACAGGAAAAGCGCCACACCTCAGGTAGATCGTTGCTTACCGAGCCAGCTCAGAAACCTGCCTCAGCATCAAAATACTGTTCGGGATTCCAAACAGCAGGCTTGCACAACTAATGTTCCTCAAGTTTCCTATAGTATAAAGGGATTAACTGCACGGAACACATGGAAGACAACCATTTCGGGAGGGCCACTGCAAGGAAATCGTATCATGGTACCGGTTGGCAGGGATAACACTGGCTCATTGATCGGAGTGCGGCCAGGACCCACATTGTCATTGAGAAATTCTGTCCAGCGTTCTGTTGAGGCCAGCGATGACAGTGTTGAGTGTCCTAGACCATATGATCTCCCTGCTATTCCCTCCGAAGTTGCTGGCTCAGAAAAGGAATGCGCAGGAGGAGATATTTAGAGATCAGGAAAGGGTTATTATTGAACTTGTTCTTGTATTCACTCATCCAAATAACTATCGGAGCTGGCCGGGTTAGCTCCATAATAGCTGACCTCTACTTTCTGCACCGCACCTTCTCGGTTGAAATCATCAAAAGAGACGAAGAACACAATTCGTGAGCATTGGAAATGTAAGGTAGCAAAAAGAATTTATTATGCAGTTAGCTTAAGCTACGTACTTACGTACTTATGTAAGTAATTATTAATACTTTCACCGGCAATCAATATGCATGTGTGCATATGGTTAGCATATGGCGCATTTTGATGACAAGCCCGTGTTCTGAGAATCGAGATGGCTGTCGAGAATATAGGTTCGATCGCGCGCTACCACGGCATCCCATGAAGCCACCACGTCAGCACACTACGTTCGTCGCGCTGATGGATAGCAGGTTTTCGCGTCTAGTGGCCTTGCTGTTGACCTTACCGTTCTTATACCGATTTTTCCTTACCGAATTACCAAGTTCTGCCGAAGTGGATAGGGCCCTTGCACAATGTGCATCTATTGCCACACCTGCTGGCCCAGGACCGTCGTACAGCTCAGATAGTCGAGTATGGACAGGTTCAGATCGATACGCTATTGGCACACCACCTACTCTTATTCGGAACGCGAAGATATGGACAGGCGCGAACAATGGAACAGAGGTTGTACATGGTGATATCTTGTTGAACAAGGGAGTTGTCGTTGCTCTTGGGAGTGTACCTCGCGAAACTCTAGTGCAAGTCAAAGCCGCGAGCACAGCGAAGGCAGTTGATGTATTCGATGCACAAGGTAGATGGGTGACTCCGGGCATTGTGGACTTGCACTCGCATATTGGGCTTTCAAGTTCTCCATATCTCAAGGGTACTTCCAAAACTATATCTAGTCAGCCTATCATCTCACATGTTATCAAGGTTCTGCTGATACCAATTCGAGAAAGGGACCCATCCTTCCATGGCTTCGCAGCATCGATGGACTGAACACCCATGACGAGTCCTACGCTCTCGCTATCGCAGGCGGAGTGACAACTGCTCAAATCCTTCCAGGGAGCGCCAATAACATCGGTAACTTATTTTCCCATTGTACAGATAACGTTCTATCTATAAGACTTTAACCAGGTGGACAATCATTCCTCATCAAATTGCGCCAGACTGAGGAGCGCTCGGCTATCTCAAAGGTACTTGAACCCCCCCAGTCGCTAATCGCCAATCAGTCATCAGACTATATTCACTGGAGACATATGAAGTATGTATTCAGTTGTTCGAAGCTATATGTTACGCTGATAGTTCTTCAAAAGACATGCCTGCGGTAATCGTCTCGCCTCTTCAAAAAGAACTATTCTGATGAGGATTCTTAGGCGAGAATCCTTCGCGAGTTTATTCTCAAACCCGCATGGACTCTGGCTGGAAATTCCGTGAAGCCTATGAGTCAGCTCGCAAGGTCAAGGCTGCCCAAGACGCATTCTGTGACCGAGTAGAGAATCTCCAAAGCCGCAGTTGGTGGCCCTGGTCATTGCGCAAACGTGTAGCCTCAATAGGCGAGTTTCCCGAGGATCTGCAATGGGAAGCATTGGTTGATGTCCTTAGAGGGCGTGTCAAGGTATAATTTCCCGGAATTAACTCCTGGAGTATATTGGCTTAATGATCATCGATAGCTTTCCGTGCATTGTTATGAGGTGTGTACGGGGGTTTTTGGGCAGTTCAGACTCTAAGTAATGAAATCACAGGCGGTCGACCTGGACGCCATTGTTCGGGTTAGTTGAGGCGTGTTTTTCATGGGTCCCTTTCTGACGAATCCTGCCATTCAGCTGTCTAATGAGTTCAAGTTTCCTGTCGCGTCCTTCCACCATGCAGGAGAGACCTATCTCGTTCCTGAACTTCTCAAGAAAACATGGGTGGGCATACTCCTTGCGCTTGCACCTTTCTTCTTTCCTAACTTCCTATTAGGGTGGTGTGCCTTCTATCGCTCTCTTTGCGAGCAATGCAAGGTTTGCACCCAGTCGTTATTGCGAAGGCAATATTTCAACGTCTCTTAACCAGGAAAAAGCGTGAAGCATACCGCAATTCGGAATTTGCCCCGAAGGTCTTGGCTGAGAATGGAATTCCTGTCGTAATGAAGGTGAACGTCCTTCATTAGGCAGATTGTTCTCTCCCGCTAATAGACCTCTCTAGTCTGATCACCCAGTTCTCAATAGCCGTTATCTTCTGTACGAAGCACAGCAGGCCCACTACTATGGGCTTGACGCGAACTTGGCACTTGCTTCAGTGACCTCGACACCTGCAAAAGCGGCTGGCGTAGGCCATCGAGTGGGATCACTAGCTCCCGGATACGATGCTGGTTAGACTGTTCCCATAATTTAGTGCCAAGCTATTCTTCTGAACTATTGAACACAGATGTTGTCGTCTGGGACTCGCACCCTCTTGCACTCGGTGCAACGCCTGTTCAGGTATACATCGATGGTATTGCTCAGCTCGAAAAACCTCAGGTGCTCGTAAAGTCCCATGCACTCCAGTACGTACCCCACACCCCGAACTGGGATGCAGAAGCGCAGGCGGCTGTAAAGCATGAAGGACTTCCGCCGCTTCGCGGGCGAAAGGTCCGCTGGCATGCGTGGGGCGAAGCTGACGACGGCTCCGTCTCAGATGGGGTCAAGTTTGTCGGTGTGAAGAGTATGTGGGTGCAGGATGATGATGGACACGTGCACTCCATCTTCGACGACGAAGACTCGAGCCTCGAGAGTGCGCATTCTGTGGTTGTTCGCGATGGTTCTATTGTCGTCTGTACAGATGAAAACCTACCTTTGTGTGAGGATAACTATGTGCAAGAGGTGGTAGACTTGCAGGGAGGCTCGCTTGCCCCAGGGTTGACCACCTTTGGATCGCCTATTGGGCTGGTGGAGATACTTTTGGAGCCGTCTACTTCAGATGGTGCTGTCAATGATCCGCTTACTGGAACTATACCGGCAATTGCTGGAGGTGACGATACCATAATTCGAGCTGTGGATGGGTTGCAGTTCGAAGGTCGTAATACTCTGTTGGCTTCTCCCGCGTCCTTTGCCGTTCGACCTAGCTGACTTCTTTGGACTGTTGTAGGCTAGCATACCGGTCTGGTGTTACTCGTGGTATCTCCGCCCCCATCGCCAATGGGTTCCTTGCAGGACTCTCGACAACATTTGATCTTGGGGCATCGAACGCTTTGCAAAGAGGGGCCATCGCTCAGGAAGAAACTGCGCTGCATATTGCCGTGAGCCAGAGCTTCGGTGTCAGCGTCAGCACCCAGATTGCTACCTTGCGCAGGCTACTTTTCCACTCGACTTCTGAGGTATGGGAGCGTGTCCAGACGGTAAGCTTTGAAGCGTCACTCCGATTACAGGGACCCACGCTGACACCTATGTAGGGCACCATACCGTTGGTTATAGATGTGGACAGCGCAGATATCATGTCCACGCTTTTGACACTCAAGGCGGAGTACGAAACCTCGAGCGGGAATCACGTTCGCTTGACGTTCACTGGGGCAGCTGAGGCACATCTCATTGCAGAAGAGATCAGCGATGCAGGCGTCAACGTGATCATTACGTCTCCTAGGCCTTACCCAGGCTACTGGGAAAATCGTAGAATGTGAGTGCATTCATTACTCGCCTAGCTTCTTGCACAACCTGAGCTTCATTTGAATTGCAGTCTTGCCGGCCCTCCGCTTTCGCGTGATAGCACCCTTACTGCACTTCTTGCTAAGAACGTTAATGTGGCAATCGGCGTCCGTGACGACTTCGACGCCCATAACGCTCGTTTCAACCTCGCTTGGGCAAGTTCCTTCATTGCTACTTGAGGTCACGTTTATCTCAATTTCAAGTATAGGCGGCTTTGGAATCAAATGGCACGATCAGCAAGGCCAAAGCTCTTCAAATCGCCACGACAAACTTGGATCGTGCTCTGGGTGCATCCAGGACGCGAGATCTAGTCGCGTACCGCGGAGGCAGTTTATTCGATTTTGAGAGCAGGGTTGCTGGCGTCATTTCCAACCAGCGGGGCTCGATAGAACTTTTCTAAAGCTCGACATGTAAACGTCATCTGTAGTGGAATATATCATGCATCTACCAGCTGCGTATCTCTATAGATCATGGTGTCCTTTTAATTTGCAGACGCGAGCAGCAAGAAGCTCAAGATAAAGCTCAAATAGCTCGAAGGCATGGCTCATGATGACCCAGCAGAGTCGTCTGAGGCACCATCCACATCCATCGCATCGTCATCCAGCTCCCTCCGTATATGCTCGATGCCACCGTATGGCACCTTCCCCTTAATCCATCGCCCCCAAAGTTCGTCCACCCTGCACAGCCCTGATGCCGTCGCACTCGCCAACAAACCCGATGCCGCGAGGCCATTGCAGCTGTTCCAGATCACGCGGTGCACCCCGACCTCGCGCGGCCAAGCACCCGTGCCGGCCGAATTGGCCTTGATGCGTTCTTGCTCTTTCGCTGCGGCGTCGCCTGCGGACTTGGCTTTGGCCGCTTTAGCCTTGGTAGCAGGACGATCCTGTGTTTCCTATACAAGACGTGTAATGAAGTTGGCGGAGAAGAAGGACTTCGACGGACCTGAGGAAGGAATCGTTCCAACATTCTATACACGCCTGAGTTGCGGCTGTAATCGAGCTGGTATATCTTGTGGATGAAGAATGGCTGGGAATAAGATTTAGTAAGGCTGGAGTTTTCGTCGAGACGGCGTATCAACTCACCACAGACCCACCCCTCCTCGTGGACCGTAGAGAGTTGGTCGTGGTACAGCACCCATCCGCAGAGCCCACAGCCAGTTGAGGATGGAAATCAGAGGCATTAACGCTCTAAGCAAACAAAATACATGTTAAAACTGCTCGTATAGAAAGAAGTACACAGGTTTGAATACGCACCCAAACGGGGCCCTGAGGCTCCAACAATGTATGTCCTCTTCCCAGCATACTTGGTGATGCTGAATATGCCTTGACGATGTTTTCATGGTCAATTGTTACAGGGCCTCCCCCAAATGGCGAGAACGCCATCGCATTGATGACATCTGATTTTTGTTTGTGAGATATCAACTGAAGGAGCAAGGATTCCAAACGAACCTCGCGTACGGTTCATAACCGACCCATGGCCCTCCCGAATATCTGTCATGCATTCCATGCCGTCATACCCCCCACTAGCGATGACGGTGGGATCACCATCGGTGCGCGGTGCGCCAGTGGACGTCGAGGGGGGCGCGCGTATCCAGGCGAGAGCGCGAATCGCGGACTGGTGCACTGTGATGTAGTGAGTAGGCAGAATGTCTGTTATTAGTGCTGCTGAGTCTAGAATAGCGGTCAACTTAGAAGGTGGTCTATGATGAGTGGGTGGTACCTGTGTTGATTGCTCTGAGATGAGGACCAAGGTCATAGACTGCGATGATGCCTAATCTGATATTGAGTTGGGCGTTTTAATTCTCGGTGGAATAGCTTACCACTGGTGGTTCCAATTGCTATTTGCTCGCTGTTTGCCCAATCAAATGTCCAGCAGCTTGTCTCTTCCAGTTCGATTCTGAGTAGTGGCTCTGGGAGTTTTACTACCTCATAATTAAAAATGATCAATCATAAAGCGATCAGCCATAGGGAAGATACGAACCAAAGACAGGCTGGGAGGGATCGCTGTCTGCGAGTCTGACATCATCGGGGAAGGGAACAACATACACTGTCCACGACCCATCCTCAAACACACCGCTCAACAAGCCAAGCTTTCGCGGTCTCCGGTCGCTCGAAGGCTGATGAGAAAAAAACGCTTCAAGTGAGCGACAAAGGAAATGGGGAAAATACCAACATCGTCGTGCGAGGGTAGCGGACACCACTTGAGCTCATGGGCCGGCCCACTCTCAATGCAGAGAACCATCTCACACTTCATTTCACCTAAATCAGGCTCCTTGTCTTTCGACGCTTGGGATGAGCTTGAAGGGCGTAAAGGGCCCAAAGACCAAATCTGAATGCATGCATGGGAGGGGCGCGCTACTTTGACACCTATCTCAGGAGAATGTGATTTTGTGGGGAACGGTGCGACGGCGAGATATTGTTTGAATTTATGAACTGCATTCAAGGAAGTGTAAATAGTCAAACTGAGGCACATATTGCTCGAGCTCACCTGATCGGGCATCTGCGTGTATTGGACACCAGTCGATCCCCCAGACTGGCGCTCCTGCGTTGAAGGTATGTGCAGAGCTCTCGGGGAACAGGTCGGCTGTAAATGTATTTAAAAGAAGGCTGGAATTGGCGATGTACTTGACACACCCATTTTTTGAGATTGGAACATCTCCATCTTCATTTCGATTTGCTTTCCAAAATGCCCTAGCAAACACGTAACGGGTGGTGGAGGCTTGAGGTTTCCTTCTTCTGTAGTCACTACATCTGTCGGTAAGAACGGGGCTGCGTCACTATAGAGAGGGGGTTAGTCCCATTATGAAGAAAGATCCGTTGAACGTACTCCTTGCTTAGGACCTGCCATCCGGCTTTCACTTGCAGATTTTCATGCACTTTTGGTCGTCGATTTGCATCGCTGTCCATGTCCGGAACACCCTCTTCCGCTTCCTTATACCACCCTCTATCCTCCACCAGCTCCCATATGGGCCCTGGTCCCACATTGTATCCCCAAGACTTGTTGACCCTATCAGCAACCTTTGCATTTTGAGTGAAGTTGTTTGACATGGCGATTTTTGGAGCTTTGAAGAGGACAGGCCGAGTTTCCAGCCGTTCAACGCGCCCAGTACGGGTATAAAGGGGAACTGCTCGGTGTCGATGGTGCACGCTTGGTGTGGGCAGCACGTACATCTGACGTTTCGAAGCACGCGACAGACTAGGGTGCGACGGGCCTTTAGTAGTGAAATTCCATTAGCTGAACAAGGTTACATCATAGTTCAACCAGCACATACATACCTCTTGTTACTTTAGCTTTCGTCTCGAATACAGAAGCGCTTCTTCTGCTTGCTGTGACTGACACAGTCGGAGCGATTTCAGCATCTTCTTCGGCGTCAGGTTCCATATCGTCGTCCTCGTCGTCTTCTTCCTCCGATTGTGCATTTTTGTCTTTTCCTGGTTCGAAATCACTTCCACTTTCTGCACCGTCGTCGAAAGCTACGGCACGCTTCGAAGGGCCTGCGCCGTCTTCGTCCAATTCAATTCCTGCGAGTGCTACATAACTGGGTCTCGATTTCCTAGGGCGTAAAGTACGTGCCATACGTGAGAATAAAGCAGGGACTGAAAAGGAATGTCTTCCGGACGCAAATTGCAAGTGAAAGCCAGGTGAAAAGTTCAATTTCAAAGACGGCAAAGAAGGGAATTCAAGAAGACATCTAATCTAATCTGATGAAGATTTGCCACATGGCACATCAATGATAATTTAATGAATAGGGTCGCCTTCATAATTGAACTCTCTGCAAACGCTGCTGCGGTCTACTAAAGCTTTACTGACCATCTGAATACATTTAGGCACATGCTACACCTATTAAATGGTTTTAGAGCTTAGTGATACGCACCCTTTTTCCTCTGAGCTGTCTAGCCTGCGAGCCGCAGTCTCCCGTTTTCAGGCATGGACTCCGGTACAATTCGCTTCGTAACCATCTAATCTCTTCCCTCAAAGGATGAGGCTTACACCTCCTCAGTGAAACTCCAGCGGCATTCTCTCGACTCTTCAAACGCTCATGACCGTGCAGTCTATCTCGAGCGCGAGAACGGTGTACTGCGCGCTGAGCTAGCCGTTCTACGAGCGCACCCGCACCCAGACGTCGCACCGCAGAGCCATCCAGCCGTCACACAGGCCCAGCAGCTGACGCTATCCTTGCGTCGGCTTTCCGATCAACTCTCGCTTACGGAGGCCGCGCTATTAGAACGCACAACCGAACTCGCACATGCGACGGGAGAGGCCAGCAAGGCAAAAGCGGCCGCGGAAGCAGCGTACGAACTCGCTGCGCGCACCCGTGGAAGGGAGGAGGCTGGCAAGCTGAGGGAAGCCGAGCTGGAGTGGAAGGTCAAAGCAGCAGAGGAGGCTGCCAAGATGTCGGATTTGGTCGTGAGCGAGTACGCAGACTTGGTACGCTCTCTCAAGGCCGAACACCCACACGAAAAGCTGGTCGACGGTCTTGCCGAAGGAAAACTCGGCCTGCAGCGCCTTCTGAGTGAATGCTCTGCGGACACGGCCAGAATACAGAAAGAGCTCCTGGAAGCTCAAGGAGCACTTGCCGTGGCGGAATCTCAGCGCGACGCAGAGAATTCATACACGGAGAAATGCCGTGTTGAGCTTGCCCAGGCTCAATTTGTGCTCCAGCAGCTTAAAATCGATGACAATGCAGCTGCAAAGATGGTGTCACGATACATGTACGTGCATATCATATAACACACTCCCTTCTAGTGCTTACTCCCGCTTTCTCTTCAGGAAATTTTCTCAAAATTCCACAGACACCCTCTCAGATGCCCTCACGGCGCTGAAAACCCGACACGCCGCAACGACCTCCACACTCTCCTCACAGCTCCTTTCCCTTGGCTCACAACTACAAACCTCGGAAACACAAACAGAGACATTACGGCGCGCGCTTGACGAATTGGGTGGGGAGCTCGCAAAGGAAGCGTTTGGACGTCGGAGAGAGGTCGCACTACGCATACGCATGGTCAACCGTGAGGAGCGAATCCGCACTGAGCTGGAGAGGTGGGTTCTCAAGGCAGAGGAGGCCACTCGGAGGAACGACCACGGGGATGCGAATGTTGGGCAGATGGTAAGCGGGGCACGTGCGGTATTGGAGGGGACACTAGGAGGTGCGGATGGAGAGGTAGGGAGGGTGGTGGTTGCAGAGCACGCAGTGAGGGAACTGACGATGGAGCTGGAAGTGGAGATGGCGCGTAGGCTGGAGTTGGAACGGATTGTGGCGGCGGAGGCAGCTGTGATTAATGGCGATGTGGCTCAACATGGCCATCACACTGACACCTCGAAGGCGCTCCCCGAACCACCAGTTGTTTCCGATGATGAAGTCATGCCTGCGAAGGACCTTCCTATTATCGTTGCCGAAGCCGCGCCGCCGCCTACGGTTGCACCGACAGCGCCTTCAACTTCCCATCTTCCCACAATCTTTGTTGAAGAAGTGCCGTCTCCTACGGCCACACCGACAGCAACTTCAACATCTGATCTTTCTGCAACTCTTGTTGTTGAAGACGTGCTGCCTCCTTCCTCTCTTCCGATATTGGATGAATCACCGTCATCAATACAATTAGAGCCACCCACTCCTTCAAGTGATTCTTCTTTCGCCCTAGGCGGATTTCTCAGAGAAGAAGAGCCTCCAGCCTCCTCATCGCCGCTTAGCCTTCCTGGTGCATTTTACGATGGAAACAAAGACGATGACATCCCATATGCCACACCTTCCGAGCCGCCTATCTCATCATCGAACGGGCAATCAATATCATCTAACAACACAGAACCCAATCTTACTGATATATCTCCCGACAGCCTATCCCTGCCCGCCGAACTCTCATCTACCCCAGTACCAAATGGGACATCTCACCAACCAGAACACAGTTCCACCGATATTTCCCTCGAGTTGGATAGTCACCCCGTGGAATCTCTACCTTCAGCCCTTCCCTCCGAAGCCGAAGTTTCCCATCAGCAGAACCTGATACCGATAGATGGAGACACGAGCACTTTTGAGACAGTTACACTGATGGCACAGATTAAGATCCTTCGGCATGTTGAAGCGCCATCAATATCCGAGCCTGTAGACAAGGCTCCAGCAGTTTCAGAAGTTGACTCTGATCCTGAGAAGGGCCAAGCAGACGTTGACCACGCCTTACTCGACGGACATGCACATCATATATCAACTACCATACAGGACAATGCTACACCAGGTCCAAAACACCAGCCAACCTCCTCTCAAGCGCTATTCACCGTCCCAGAGCACAATCCAGAACCAGAACTTGAACGCCTGTCACTGCAAGAATCCCCGGCCACCACCTCCCGTTCAAAGCCTCCAACGCCCGCTCCCATCACCGTAGACCTAGAAATACCCAAATCGCCCTCACACCCTCTTCTCGTAGAACTCGAGAGGGCAAAGCACCGGTACGATGCCCTCCAGCGCTCCCTGCGCGACTGCCACCTCGCCCTCGAGTCTTTAACCGCCTCCATAGGCCTTCAATCGACGATGCTGGCATCTGGACGCGTACCCGCAGAGGCGCTGCGAGTGGCGGTGGAGAGGCTAAATGACTATACCGAGGACGCGAGAGTGGAGTTGGAGATCCGGGTCGCGGACGAGGCGCTGGTTGGGAGGGGGTTCGAGACGTTGCTTTCTGTGCCTGGAGCACTTGCTACTTCTACTCCTTACCCTTCCTCCCAGAACAGCGACAGGTACGAAGACGATGACCATGATCAGGACGCGATAACGCACTCGGACGTGGAGAGGCAGCTGCGGGCGTTCGTGGATGGCTCTGACGCTGGCGTCGGTAAAGCCATGCGAGGCATTTCTCGCAAGCTCGAGGATATCGAACACGATATCGCCGTGCTCAAACGCGCGGTACACGATGAAGACGAAGCTATGTTCTCCCCTTCTCCGGCGACGAGCAACGACACAGGAGGAGGGTGGACGTCATGGATCCGGAGCAGCCCTTCCTCTCCTGCCAGCCCTCCACCCCCCTTAACATCAGCATCGGCCTCCATCCCTGCGCCGACATTCGGGAGCATCATGACCTCGCCCCGCCTGCGGCATTCACCATCGCTCAACTTCCCCGGGAGGAGAGCCGCAGACCCGCTGGCGAGCTTGGGACTGAAGGTGCCCATGCCGAGTTATATCCATCACATGGCTTCTTCCCCTCCAGCGGTGCAACCGAGGTCAAGAACGCTGTCGACGATGTATATGTTAGGATTAGGTGCGAGGAGGGTGAGTGGGCCGGGGTCCCTTACACCTTCACCTAGGCCCAGCCCAAAGAAAAGTCTACCTGTGTTAGGTTTGGGCGGTATGGAGGGGGAAATAGACGCTGAGCAAACGGATGATAGTGATATTGAATAGATATTTAGAATTTGTTGGGTTCACTGGATTGGATTCTTATGGATTTTTAAACAACAGTCTTGCACTTTCTTTTACATAGCCCTCTGCTGTAGCAATACGAATAGTTGCATTCGATCAGCTCTGGGTTACGAGGTTACGAGTTACTATTTTGATGTGATTTCACGTGGAAAACGAGGCCTAGGTTTGTACCCAAACTTCAACTCGTCAACTTCTAACGTTCTTAGTGGCCAAGTTTCAACACATGTATCCAGCTTCAACATCAAGCTGTGGTGGATTATTGATATGTGCATTTTGGTGACGATGGCTCTCACTAGATGCCTAGTGCCAGATGAACACGAGCATAGGCGCCCAGATGCCAAGTCTAGTGTGCCGTCAGACATCTCACGGGTTGCTTCTTTCACGTCAAGCCCTGTTTTATATCAGTGTGGTCTTTCTCTGAGGCCCCTGGTCGGTTTTCTCCCATCCACTTGCTCTCCAAATCCTTGGGAGGCAGCCTCTTGTCGTTCTTCAAAGGAATAATCCTATTCGGTCGCACTGGCTACCTTAGGCTTGTTGTTGATATGGTTTGTCTTGAATGGCACCACACGAATCACGTCTGATGCCTCCTTTCTAGGACCAACAAGAACCCATAGACGACACAGCCAGCCAAAAGACAGGACGGAACTCAGATCACGACTCGGACATCCGCTCCACGCACGAAACTATAGCTATGCCCCAGCGCTTTTCAAGTCGCACGTAAGCACCCATTTGACAATGTTTATCACTCTCGTTCATCTCGATATTTAATACCCACAGTTATACCGGTGCCCTCCTTCTCAACTCATGTGCATTCTTCCTTCCTGCTCTTTACGACACCCTCGTCAAACTGTGGATATCAAAAATCGACAGCTCTTTTGTCGTAACCACTGACGCGTATACCTATATCTCTGTCATCATTGAAGTCCTCAATGAAGGTCTCCCGCGCGCCGCGTACCTCGTCATTGGAGACCCTACGACACCCCTTCCATACCGGTTCAACCTCGTCACTACTCTGATCGTATTTCAAATGGTGGCAGGTTTGGTGATGTCAATCGTATTTTACGGACTTGCACCAAAGTTAGCAGCTGCATTTGTGCCCGAAAGTGTCAGAGAAGCGTCGATTGAGTATGTGCGGATCTCCGCATTCTCGGCATTGACCAGTGCAATGGATACAGCTGTAAGCCTTGCAACCCGTTCATTGGATCGACCCGATATCCCATTGGCGATCAGTCTTTGTCGTACGGGTAAGTCTCGCGCGTTTGTTCTGGGACGCAATGATTGATGATTTTGTCTTATAGCTGCAAACATCATCCTTGATTTCATATTTCTGTCTACTTTCCGTGTTCACACCCGTAATCCACCTACTGTTAATACCCAAGCTTCGATCCGGATGGCATGCAACGGTTTCGGCTGCATCGTCGGTTTAGCCTACCTGTTCTACGTTGTGCGAAGACTTCGCAAGCGGCACAGATTTGACGAAAGTTGGACGACGGTATGGGTGCCAAAGTGGACTTCTTTTGTAGCCTTGGGCAGGCCGGGCCTGCACACAGCGGTCGAATCTGCTGTGAGGAATGCGTTGTATCTGTGGTTGATTCATGGGATCGTGGCTTTAGGAAGTGACTACGCTACGGCGTGAGTTGACACACGTCATTTTGTTGTTGGAACTTGATGTGCTGATCTTTTCTTAGATGGGGAATGTGAGTTGATTCTAGCTTCGTGGCCGGTGGATGGGTTGATAGTTTCTTTCAGTTTTAACACCATTCGCTGGGGTCTTGTTATGGTTCCCGTCAACGCACTGTCTGCAACCTCGTCGACATTTGTGGGCCATGAATGGGGGCTTTGGCGAGAGCGTGCCATCAGTCAGGGGTTTACCAAAGCGAGCCTCAAAGATCTCCTGGGTAGGTGGTAGGCATCCCCTCCCTGCTCTTCGTGGCTAACGTACACATTCTAGGCCCTCGTAAATTCATTCCCCTCCGTGATACGTCCGGAATATTCCGGCCAGCTCTCCGCTCCACCCTCATCGCCCTCCTTATCGAAGTTCCGCTCTGCTTAACATTTTCGTTTTGGCTCGCGCGTCCGTTTGCGCGTTACCTGTCTGATTCAGACACTGTTGCAGCCATCACTGCTAAGATGTGGCGTTCCATCGATTGGTGTTATATCATGTATGGAACGGATACGCAGTTGGCAGCTATTCTGTTGGCGACGAGGCCCACGTGGTTCTTGATGAACTCACTTGCTGTCAATATCCTCTGGGTATTTCCCTGGGCAACGGCCTTGCAAGTCGGTATTCCTATCACAGAGGAGTAAGTCTTCCCTCCATTAGTAAGTTTAAAGCTAAAGGGTATTACGCAGTACTGCGTGGAAGTACCATTCTTTGGTGTTTGGAGGAAGTCTCGTGGCAAGCTTTGTTGTAACGATTGCTACCGTCATCGTCTGGGCTGTATGGTTATTGCGCGGTAAAGTCAAGGACCTGTGACTTGTGGAATATTGTTTTATATTGGATATGGTAAATATGGTTCTTCTCGTTTGTCCTCTCAATCACGAAGTGCGCAGCTAGTGACATCCTCGCTAAATACAACCGCTATCCCATTTCCCACCCCTGTACCGACTATTCCCGTGTTCAAGCCTCCTGCATCGGCCGTCGCAGTGAATGTCTTATGGTTTCTCAGCCTGTCGTGCAGCCTTGCCGCCTGCTCTGTGTGACGCTGGTCTAATAATGGACCAGGGATTATCTTCAGAGGATCGAGCGCAGTAATCACCCGCAGCGACGAGCCTTCATCAGAGGTGTGATGTTTTTCGGAAGCAAGCATGGAAAATGGACCAGATTGTCGAGTATATTCCGACGCTTCTCCATCTGTCGCTGTTCCTCTTCTTCTCTGGTCTCTGTGTTTTCTTGTGGAACATCAGTGTCGGCACAGTGGTTGCAGTAGTAGCCATCGTAGTACATCCCTCAACAATCCATCGACCATCAGATAAAATATCTAGGTGAACATTTTCGGAATACCTATTCCACACTATTTAACTAGCGCACGATGCCTTCAGGCGTTTGGGTTTAAGATCAAGACGCGGTGAGGACGCCCAATCTTGATAAGTGTGATGGAATGGCAGTGGAACAGCCATTCCAACGTGATGACGAGTCAGGGGATGCCGGTGCAGGGAACTCTAGGTCGTGGATTTCTACCCTGTATTATAATTTATAAACATGCGGGGAAGTATTTGGACGAGGAACAAAGAAGATGCTTCACTCAGTGGTATGGTTACTATATGTGCAGGTCACTCAAGCTTTCAAAGGTAATTTGGCTGAAGTGTCATCATCTAAGAGCACCTGCGTAAACTCCAGCTCCACTAAAATATTGATATTGTATTTCACCGCCCAATGCATCTGATCGTGGCGTGAATCTTTATGTACTTTGGCGATGGAATAGGAAGCTTGATAGGGACCGTGGTCATAGATATTCATGGTAGATTTCCAGCGAGGTAGCATGAAACATTGATGGAAACAACCAGATGTCGTAATGACTTGGTATAAAGTGGCGTAGGGCGGGGAAGCCTGTAAATTCGGACCAAAGCTCTAATTTACAGGATAGATATCCGCCTTATGTTCCAGAGTAATAGCGTTTTCCGCCGATGAATTATGTCCGTGCTTCGACATTCTAAATACCTGTTGTATTGATAGCATCAAGATTCTGAAATTCAGTTCAGACTGAACGCTTTCACTAAAGCAGCGACCGCGTCTGATACTATCCGACCACCGACTTTGGCCACTCTGTCATAAATTTAGTGTTGGATATAAGTTGAAAGGGCAGCAAAGATACTTACCCTACGAAGGGAGAAAGGGGGAAATCACTCAGTTGCAGTTGAACATAGATAGAAGCTTAAGGATAATCTTACCGTCCATCAGCACAGCTGTATGGGGCGCCCCCTCATATACAACAGTCTCGACCTCAACGCCAAGCTCTCTGAGCTTCTTACCATACAACAGGCCTTCTTCTCTTAGTATATCGACGTCCGAGACTCCAATCCATGTTTTCGGCGCCTTCGCCAGTAGCTCATTCGGCGCAAAGATCGGGGATACGTCCCAATTCGACCAGTCTTCCTTGTTAGGGAGATAGTTGTTGCGGAACCACAACATGTTGTCGGGACTGAGCAGCGGTGCGTACTGGTTCGGGGCCCAGAGGTTTTCGACGGACGCAGTGTTATCGATTACAGGTGCAACTAGAATCTGGGACAAGAAATGAACGGGAGGTGTGCGCTCAGCGGCTTTGAGAGCAAGGATAGCTGCAAGGTTGCCTCCACTGTAATAGGCCGCGTCAGTCAGTAGGTAGTGAATCCGGGGAGGAGAGGAACGTACCTGGAGAAACCACCTAGTGCGATCCGAGAAATGTTCACGCCAAGCTTTGTGGTGCCGTTCTTCAAGACCCAGTTGAGGGACTCGACAACATCTTCAACGGCTGCAGGGTATTTGTTTTCGGGTGCGAGGCGATAATCCACAGAAACGACGACGCAATGAGCACCTGATAAAAGGTAAGCAGAAGAAACGCGTGCGTATAATTTGAAGGAATTTACATACCAACGGCTTGGTGAGTCGCGTATGACGATTCACTATCAATATTTCCCAATGTCCATCCGCCTAGATAAAAATTCGTCAAACTAGTCCAGCTTATTGATGTTGAGCTTTTCCATGCCTCCGTGGATATAGATGAAAACGGGCCATCCGCCCTCCGGAACCGCCCCGTAAGGTGTATAAGTCTTAAGCCTTCCGTGTGTCAAAGGAAATTCTTCGATCTTTGCCACTTGAAGTAGCGGTCTTGCGGCGGGATCTCCGGAGGAACTTCTACTGGCCGGATCCCATGAAATTTCCAAAGGTACGCCATACTGCAGTATCGCGTTGTGGTACTTGACGTAGTCTGGATCAAGCCTGGGGATGGAAGAAGGGTGCAACGGTTGGTGGGCGACACGTTCCTCGGTCATTTGTTAAAAGGATAGGCACAATCAACCGAGAAAATAGAGCTGATCAAATAGATTGGGGACTTGGGATTACGATAAGATCATTTGATTTACGCTGAAGCCTACCTGAGTTTCATGGTCATCGTTTGTCCTAGGTTGTACTACGTTCGGTCATAGTGCAGAATGCGTATAACTTTGTCACACTACTTACCAGAAATAAAAAGGAGTGCCAGGCATTTGGCATGTTCTGGAGATATCCGAGAACTGAGGTTATGCCCATCTTATCTTATCTTACCTAACACATAAGCAAGGTTCCGACCAGTCCGACTCCGAAGTCAGAGTGGTCGCTTTGTTTAAAGCTTTCTTCAGAATCTGTCAGTGGACTGTTAAAATTATTCGAATCTCAAATGCTTAGCGCTCAGCGCTGAATGCTCAACAGTGATGCAGTCAATTGCAAAGACATCAATATCTCAGTGGGTTGCGAAATTCCAGGTTGGGCCTGACATGACCCTTGGACAGAAACCGCCTGACTTTCATTCTGCACTTGCTACGTATGTATGTGAATCGTAATTATTCGTGGCCTTGGACAAACTTAGGCCTTCTGAGGAGAGTGTGTAATATCTGCTACATTGGACCTGGGGACCTGAGATACGCGACTTTCTCTGGAAAGTAAGGGTGTACTTGCACGAAATGCTGTCCCTGATGCTGCTGATTATATCTTCTATTCAAGAATGCACGCTAAATTCTCCAGGGACTGCGCTACTGCTGCGACCTAGCCAGTGTGACAGGCCTCATGCGGTATACTGCATAGCAGTGGTTTGACTCAAACCAATGTGAAGAAGCCTATATGTGCTAATGGTACCAGTGTCGACAAAAGAATTCTACCCTCAAGCTCGCAAAAATATACGGCGTTAGAGCGTTGAACAAGTCGGAATAGGCATACCCATCCTTTCAGGAGATACCTCTGGATCCCGCTAACCTTGCCCTGAATCCAGGCGTTGGCGTTCTTTCATCACTGCAGTGATAGAGTGTAAGTTACGTACCGTATACATATCAAATGTTAACCCAAGCATGAAGATCTTTCAGCAGTTCGGAAACCACTCTTTGCACTCGGGCCATCATACATCGCATGGGAAATCTAGGAACACATCTTTCCGAACTTCTCCACCCGTGGTATATCTTCTTCCAAAACAAAATGACATGCTGCTTCGAATTCATGGCCGACCTCGGATGAAAGTTGATTGATTGTTGACGTCGACTGCCAATCACCCGGAGACACGAGCCATAATGTGGCATTGGCAGATACGCGATGTGATCATCGATTTCGTGTACATATTAACGGAGAACATACGGAACGTGTACGTACTCCCGGACCTGTCCTTGTTCCATATAGACCAAACGTACCCATCGGGTGTCGTTCTTCTGAGCACTCTGGCGCGTGAAGCACAGAGGTATTATTTCGATGTTTTGGTCTTGGCGAGAAGAAGAATGCAATCCTAATGAAAGCCTCCCTGGATCATGGTCACCTGAACAAGCGCTCCGAAGGAAGGTGTGCAACTGCCCCCGAAAGTCGTACTCGAAGAAAAACTGTGATTCCTCGAGGCAGACTTCTTGACCTTCCTAGCCCCGGCCATCTTATGCGCATTGGACGCTGATCAATTTTCATCACCTCGTGGAAGTGAACAGCATATGGACAATTGCGCTTCGTGCCATCAATGCTTCAAAAGTCACTGTCCAGTCCAAAATGATACAGAAGAATCGACCCCTTCAAAAGTACAAGCAAGGCACGATGTCGATTGCGGCAATTTATCCCTTCAATATATAAGTAAGTGCTAGATAATGGCGACCAAAAAAGAACGACACTCGTTCGACCAATTAGGGGGAGACGTTGTAGTTGTAGTAACTGGGATAGATAAAGGAGGCCGAGTCCAAAAACAACGAATGTAAGATACAACGAGCGTGAATTCGTAGTGGAAAACAGGAACGGGAACGAAAACTCAAAGTCGTTCAATTCCCATCGCAGTGCTTCCACATCTTGACATAGTCACTACAATAAAAACATCAATCCAACAGGACCGAGGAGAAGGAATCAAAAACGTACACGACCATTCCTCGATCAGCAGCAGTCGACGGCCAAGTGGGGTACCACTGACTCTCGGCGTTCGCGAAGTCCAACAATGGATTCGGCGCACGATCAAGCCATGGCTTGTTGCCTTGGCCGTCTGGGAACCACCCATTTGTCGATCCCACTGCAACGTTTAGGATGAGGTAGAACTCTGTAAGTAAGGGAGTTTCCGTCATTATCGTTATCTGGTCAAAAGGAAGGGGAACAGGATAGCGTACCCTGGTCAAAAGGCGTTGCGTTCGTCCCGTTAATCCAGGGGTTCTGTAGCGCGGTGAGGGAGGAGCCGTTGTATATAACTTGTGGAAAGTCGCCCCGCTTGAAGAAAGGCTCGTTGAAACGCATGTCGAGTAATGTGTGCAGACGCGAGTCAACGGAGATCCGCCTATCGATACGAGACTTTTAGTACAATGTGTCACCTGAGAGAAACGGGAACTCACAAGAACTTGTCGGTCCACTCGAGGGAGTATGTGTGGAAGTCTTCGCTGAACAACTTGCGCTTATCTGACCACCATGAATAAGACTTATCGACGCCATTCAACCCTTCCGCTGGTCCCCAGTTCAGTGAGCCTTGTACATAGTTTCCACCACTAACATGACGAAACATGTCAGTAAGATAGCCGAACCAATGTCAAACGTACGGACCGGTTGGTGTA
Organism: Tephrocybe sp. 10521TJB; assembly: GCA_018221635.1. Lineage (NCBI taxonomy): Eukaryota > Fungi > Basidiomycota > Agaricomycetes > Agaricales > Lyophyllaceae > Tephrocybe > Tephrocybe sp. 10521TJB. Next base: position 14,800 of record JABAJS010000029.1, on the reverse strand, counting down.
GCGCAAGCCGTTGCCGCGAGACTCCACAATATCAATCTCGCCTACAGATAAGTGAAGATGAGCGCACATTTTCAGTAACAAACGGAAATGCGAAGACATACCGCTCAAAGGCCAGGGCCCGTACACTTGGTCTCGAGGTAACATCCACATTGCAGGCCACATCTATATTCCACTATCAGGATCTTTATTTGAGTACCCTACTAAATAATTACCCAATCACTGCGAAAAAGAGTGAGAAATGACCTAAGATAAGAGCGAAGGCAGACATACCCCTTAGGCATCTTTGCTCGGATTTCGACCTTCCCATACCGTATACTCGCACTGTACCGCGTCGTGAGGCGTGCGCTCTGAATGGGGTTAATCACGAGCCCTGCTGTTGCGTTTGAAACCATGCTGCATGATTGCCAGTACGAGTTCCAATCAAATATGTACTGCCCATTCTGCCAGATATACCCATTATTTGGAGTTGTGATGTTGAAGGTGCAGTCGGTGATGTTGTAGATCACTCCGTCAAATACGCCGGCGGTCCCAATGTTATCGGACGTCAGCGTGGGCACGATGTAGAGCATGCCATCTTGCACGAAGGAGTTATTTGAGGACGAGGTGGTCATTTCGAATTCCCCAGTTCTATAAAAGTTGAAATAAATTATCATCAATTACGACATCCCGCGACGCTCTCGGATAAGGAGACAACGTACCCGAAGCCATTCATGTTCACTTCACGGAAGAACGTCCCATTGGGGCCGAAAACCGTATCGGGATTGTCAAAGTTCTCATCCAGGACGATACATAGAGGTTGATGATCGAGCTCGACATTTTTGTATGAGAAGTAGGTCTGCACCGCGCCTCCCGCGGCAGCAAGGAAAATGACAATATATGTAAGGTAATACGCAATTGTCATACGGGCGGGAGGATGTTCTGTCCAGGGCTTCGATACGGTCTGGCCTTCGGCGAGCATGTGCGAGCGCATCCGAGGAAGTTTCTTCAAAGGGGCCGTCGATAGCCGGACATTGTGCGATGAGACGGCTGCGGAAAGCCTGGTGATTGAGTTTGAGGGTACGTTGAGGATGGAACGGGGAACAGGAGAACTTTGAGTGGTCGATGAGGAGTTGGCGGTGCGCGGTCGGATTGATGATGGGCGTGAAGAGGCGGGCGAGGCAAAAGGGTCCTGAGCGGGCGTTTTGGGTGTCGCGAGTGGAGAAGTCGCGGCGCTGGACGACATAGGGGGCGAGATGGGCAAGTTGAACGCGCAAACCCTAGTAACAACTAGCAGAGTTGGCAGTTATATACGACCACTTGGAAGATCAACAGATGTCAGAGGGGGTGACAGGAAAGTACTGGCATAAGTGCATGAAAAGGTACAGGTGCAAGTAAATTCTTGAAGCTTCTTTTTGCCCGGCCTCCGTCCGCATGAGCACAAGCTTCTACCGGACAGAACCACGGCATGATGTGTGTTTTTTTCCTACGATGTTGTTCCCGGGTGGCAGCGCTTGGCCAGTTCATAATCTACTTGATGGGAACTGTGAAGAATGTCAATCACTCTCGTACATGGTCGACATCACCGAATCTTGAGAAACGTGTACGTCTCTATTCAGATATATCGCACTTGGCATGACACAGATTTGAGTATTGGCGACCCCAACAGTTCATTTGTACGTCAGAGATAGTATCGCAAAAGCCCAGACGAGTCAAAGCCGCGCGTAACGATAGAACGCAAAGACCCGCGAACGCAGGCGATCCTGTCGGTGTCGAGGTGAGGCACTGATATGCCTCGTGTCAGTGCGAGGGGTACTTCACACAAACTCATGCAATAGTTTACAGCCTGGAATTGATAAGGCTAAGAAGAACGATAATGTCAAGCCGCGGTTGCAGGTTTTTTGTCACACTGTGTGACTGATCCTGTCGCGGCTTTGAGAATAGGTCACACCGATGTCACGCTGCCAAACACGACGAAGGTTATGTCCGTTCCGGAATGGCAGATTGGCATCTATAGACGTCCGGATAGTTATAAGAGCACAATGTCCGCCAAAAGTGGTCCCTGGCTCGACTCTCTTCTGCGAGACGTCTGCTGGTTCTCCCCCTACCCTTACTGGCCGTTTAATTTAGGCGCTTCCTCCCCCGCCGTCCGACCCAGCCTCACCTGGCTGATTCTTTTACCACATTTCATATAATAGATTCACCATGTCTACCATCACCCTCCACAACAGCGACTACGATCTCTTCGATGCATGGCTGCACAAAATTTGTACGTTCAACTTCCCGCTTTTATTCTAACCCTATCTAACGCACTGTAGACGAAAGCACACAGCTGAACAACTGGTTCATGCCCAGTGAAGATGTAATCTCCACCGGTGTTTGCCTGCGCGCAGATAGTGGCATCTTCCGCGTCTTTCCATACGAAAACACAGCCCTCGTACCCTTCGAGGCTGCTGTGCGCGGTCTCAATCCCGTCGTTGCTGTGAAAATGCGCTCTTCAGCTGTCGTTGCTGCCTTGGCGAAAGTGTCAGTTAACTTTTTCTAAACTTACCAAGTCACCTGACTCGAGCTAAATATACCTCCACTTTTTTGAATTACAGCGAACCAGGTGACCAGTCGATCTACATTGACCAGAGCACGCGGATCCAGATCCTTGAGACCATTGATTATCTTCCACAGGCCGAAAAAGACCAATGTGGCGCATTTATCGTGTGTTTTGTTCTCATCTTGAATTATCGTCCCTAATATTTTCTGCAGCGCGATGAGGGCTGTCTTGTCCTCTGGAGTTATGCCCTGGAGTCCATGATCCCGCTTTGCAAAGACTTTGACGAGAAGCTTATCAGGCACATCTGGCGCACCCGCAAAGTCGTACGCAAGTCCATCGTACCCTCCGCTCCAGAAACTCCAGCTGCCGCGTCCGAGACGACGCTGTCCGAGAAACAGTCAGAGCAACAGCAGCTGACGCAGACCGCGCCTCCAAAGAAGCGTGCATGGTGGAGCTGGAAGCTTCAACCGAAAGCTACCACCCATGAGACGGAAGATTCGGAGAAGGGAACGCCGAAGGAAAGAAAATTAATGTTGTTTGGCCCATTTTATGCTGGGTGTGGTGCAGGACTTGCGGCGTGTACGTCGTTTCTTGCATTTTTCTTTTTGCCACTTTTGACGATCGGCAACAGACTTCATGACGGGCGGCATCTCTGTCGTTCTTGATGAATTCGCTCTCGACGGGGATTATCGCCGATTTGCGCTCCTTGTAACACTCCCCATCATTTACTGCGTTTCTCTGGTGCGTTTCTCATTTACCTTTTACTTCGCATATCTGACACTTAACCAATTACATCCAGTTCTTCTGCCTACAGCTCATCGGTAATCTTTCATTGATGTATGTCCGCCTCTTACCCTCTTACCCTGTTGAGCTGATCATGTCCCCAGCCTCGGTCCCGTCGCTCAATACCATGAAAACTCAATGTACTACTCCGCTATCAAGCCCAAGCCAAACCCCGAGATTGACAACAACCTGCCGCACATCACGATTCAGCTCCCGGTGTACAAAGAGTCTCTTGAGCTCACAATGTACGTATTTCTCCCTTTTCTACATCTAGAAGCTTACCATGTCAAAAAATGAACAGCGGCCCTTCAGTATTCTCAATCAAGCAAGCCATGCAGACCTATGCGAGGCAGGGTGGTACCTCCGCCATCTTCATCTGTGACGATGGTTTGCAACTCATCAGCGAGAAGGACCGCGAGGAGCGCATTGCGTTCTATGCGAATCACAACATTGGGTGGGTAGCACGTCCTGGACACTCGAGCGCCCCCGATGGATTCAAGCGCGCAGGGAAGTTCAAGAAAGCCTCGAAGTGAGTGCTGAGATCCTCCCTTCAAATGTACTCTGACGGCAGATACCACACAGCATGAACTACGGCCTTGGTACGTTCCTGTACCAGCACCAGGAAGGTAAAAACGACACTAAGACCCCTTTTCCCTCTAGCAATTTCCCTCAAACTGGAAAAGTTTCTTGCGCAACTGATCGCCGATGGCGTTGAAGACGAACCTAACGACTGCCTTGAAGACAAAGCAATGCGCATGGCAGCACAGGAAGTCTTTGAGGAGTCTGGCAATCGTTTCAAACCATGGTGCTCCAACGGGAAGTCCATCCGCGTCGGCGAGATCATACTCATCATCGACTCAGACACTATCGTCCCCGAGGTATCCCCCCTCTCCTTCCCTCCCAAGATCTCATCACTGACCCTTTCCTTCAGGACTGCTTCCGGGACGCTGCACGCGAAATGGGCGAGAGCCCCGACGTCGCCATCATCCAACACGAGTCCGATGTAATGCAAGTCGCACACCACTACTTCGAGAACGGAATCACCCACTTCACACGGCGCATTAACAAGTGCATCTCCCTCGGGTGCGCGAACGGCGAGGTCGCGCCCTTCGTCGGGCACAATGCGTTCCTGCGATGGAGTGCAGTGCAGGACGCGGCGTTCATTGACCCCGCGGACGGGAAGAAGAAGCAGTGGAGCGAGGCGAATGTCAGCGAGGACTTCGATTTGGCGCTGAGGTTGCTTTTGAAGGAGTATACCTTGCGTTGGGCCACGTATTCGGAGGGAGGGTTCAAGGAAGGCGTTTCACTCACGGTAGTGGATGAGCTTGCACGTTGGCAGAAGTACGCGTATGGTGAGTATTTTACCTGCTTTTTGCGTCTAGTAGGAGGCTCATGCGTGTCATAGGATGTAACGAGATTATCTTTAACCCTCTCATCAAGTGGTGGAAAGGCGGTCCCATTAGTCCTCAATTACGCGGTTTCGTCTGGTCCAAGGCCCCTGTCCACTACAAGATCGGTATGATGTCGTGTACGTCCATTCGTTCTCTCTGCCGGTGTAGACGGCTTACCTCTTTCTCATCTCAAGATATGTTCTCCTACTGTACGTCCCGTTCCGATTCCGAGATACAACGCATTTCTTAATCATTTTCACAGACGGTATCGCCGCGGCTACAGTTGGCTCTATCCTCAACTATCTACTCCTTGGGCTTGCACTCCAACTCGATCGTTTCTACCTCCACTCCTTCGAAATCCTCCTCGCATGCACAGTTATCTTCCCGGGCCTTGGCAATCTCGGATTCACCCTCTTGGAGTATCGTCTTGGGCATAGAAGCTTTTTCGGCGCCATGTATGAGAACCTTCGATGGGTGCCGTTCTTGTGCGTCCTTTTCGTCTGTAATCATTCTTAATTCTGACAACAGGCCTCCTTTCAGCCTGTTCTTCTTTGGTGGTCTCAGCATTCATCTCTCTACGGCACTACTGGCACATATGTTCTCTTACGACATGTAAGCGAACGTTTGTCTATATCTCTAGCATCATTTACTCATTTGCACCCGCGATCACAGGACATGGGGATCAACCGTCAAGGAAGTTGAACGTTCTACCTTCTGGCTGGAAGGTCAGTTCCTCCCTTCGTCTCCGCGTATAACTCCGAACTCATCCTATACGTCTCCAGTGCCTCGCATCTGGCAGCGCTTCAAGCTTTCCTTCATCATCTGCTTCTCGTGCATTGCAATGATGATAATCTTCACGACTGATGCCGTGCCGTTCGAGTGGCAGATCGCCGGCTACAACTGGGCTCTTATCATTCCCCTATCGCTCTGCGTCGGCTCTCACATTCTCATGCCGGTATGTTGTTCCTAGCCTCTTGGCTATGCGGTGACTGATATACATTTCCATGCTTCTTTTTTTCTGACATTGACAGCTTGTCCTCAACCCCTATTTAATGATCTTCTCGTATTAAGCGAAATCCCGGCCCACTTCTGGCCCACCCTTCTCCCGTTATCTGGACTTGGATTGCCACGGCTCTTCCCTCTGTTCATCTCCGCAGCACTCGCCACACCTTCTACATATCTTCCGACCTAACGAAGTGCGTTGTCATCACCGCTTAGTTATGCATGTCATGCTATATATTATCGACTCACACGGACCAATCATCCAATCCATCTATTCGAGGACTTTCATCACAATGCAACTCACACTCGCTGCTGTGTACATATATGAAACTCTCATTCCTATCACTGTCGCTACTTGCCCTTAGAACTTTGATCCTTTTGATTTGCGCGCTCTGGGATGGACTTTGGACTTTGCTATCTACCCCTTCTCTTGGATTTTGGTCCCCCCTCCCCCCCCCCGAATTCTTAACACATCGACACGTGTAGACGAGTGTTTGGCTTCTCGGCTTCTTGGGATGACCAGAGCCTCTCCTTTCGTTGCGTATTACGTTTATCCTTTTGCCTACTTATTGCTACCCTGTTTTGGGATTGGGTTTTGTATGGTTACTGTAGTTGGGGTGTGCATACTAAAGATATTTAAAATATAACTTGTTAATCAAATCGTACATTGTGTGTGCTTCTAGTGCAATACAGGCAATTATGCCTATCTACAGCGAGCGGTATTAACTCATAGTTTTGCTATCAATGGAGTACCCGAGCTCGGCGAACTAATCTTGACGACAATCTTCCCAAACTGGTCACCTCGTTTCATCGTTTCGAATCCTTGTTCAGCAGCCTCAAGTCCGTCAAGAACGTGCGAGATCACGGGAACAATGCGGTGCTCAGCCAAGAAGTTGGTTGCGTCGATGAGGTCCTGGTGCGATCCCATCGTGGAGCCTTGGGGAATGGCATGAGGGGTGGAAGAAGACAAATAAGGTGCGGGCCATACCGATAAGACGCTGATTCTTGAGGACTTCGCGCATCGTGAAGCTGATTTTAGGGCTAGCAGTCCTAAGGAAGACGATAAGCAAGGGGTTTCCACACCGAGGACTCGGATTTCGTTATATTGCGTACATTCCATAGCATACAACTCGTCCTCCCTGCTTGAGGATCTTGCCCGTCTGCGTCATAATTTCACCTCCTCCGGAATCAATGACGAGATCCAATTCTTGACCTCTGCCAAGCAGATTGCCGAGATGATTTGGCCAGTCCTCTGAGCAACCACCTCAACGGAATAGAACAGATACTTAAAAGATCAAGCACTTACTATCTTTGTAACTGATGCCTCCTTTTGCACCCAGTGCAACAGCCTTCTGAATCTTTTCTTGGCTGCCACTGGTAACGTAGACAGATGCACCCTTCGCGAGGCAGATTTGCAACGCAGTGAGAGCAACTCCTCCGCCTATGCCAGTAATCAGGACGTTCTGCCCGGCACTTACAAGACCATTTACAACAGCTGCTCTGCGAATTAGGAATTAGCGTATAAAGCATCAACCTGCGATGCCATTTACCGCCATGCCGTGACACCGCCAAGTGGCCAAGCAGATACCTCGACGTCCGAGAGGTGCTCTGGAGAAGGAATCACTTGGTCTCTTTCAACAACGACATATTCCGTGAATGTCCCGAGAGGCGGGTAGGACACACCCCCGAGAATGCCAAAACTATTGACAGATACATCAGTTTATATCTCGAAGAAAGCTTGATAGGCGTAATACTTGGATTCTGGAGCTTCGGGGTGCTTCTCCCAACCGCGACTTGGGGTAAGAAAAACGCGTTTATTGAGCAGAGAATCGTTTGACTCGTGAGAGGCTACCACGATGCCTTTAAGCGCGACCCGGCTTAGCGAATTGAACGCAGAGAAGGAAGCCTGGTCAAACCTGCTCCATCCGCACCGAATACTGCACCGAATTCAATGCGCGGGTATTGGCCCTTTCGTATCCAGACCTGTTCCAGTCGAAATATTAATCCGTGCATAATGGCCAGCGTGGCTAGTACCTACATCCCGGTGGTTGAATGCCGCGGCTCCAATTTGGACAAGAACTTCACCTTTCTTCAACACGGGAACCGCCTTCTGCTCAATAGCTGAATCATGATATAATGGTTTCCTTTGAGGAGGAGATCTCTTGACGGTCAAGGACTTGGTGAATCTCGGTAACTTTGTGGTCGTCATTAGTACCCTTTAGTACCGTGTCAAGTTGAAAGGAACCGGTTATGTAGAAGCCGACATGAGATTGTAATTAGATTAGATTACTAAGATTAGATTCACACCCATGGCCTTCCAGAAACGGTCAGTGTGATTTCTTCTGTCGGACCAATTCTTGCACCTCATGGAGCGAGCGTGGAGCACATCTTAAGCAGAGCATCGAATCGACATTTACACTAGCCTGCCAGTTACATTAGGGCCATATTAAAGCCATTGGCCTGCCTTGACGTGAGTACGCAGCACCATTCTGACTAGACATAACCTAAATCCTGCTTAGATCACTCTCTGACGCCACTGTCAGTGCTATCCAATGGAAGAGCTTTGTCCCTTTCCGCCTCAGGCTTCGTTTCCAGTCTAGGTGGGGCCCGCCAATGTAGTACCTATTAACCCTGCATAACTTAACAGATTCAGAAGCTCAGCTAATTGCTTTTATATAGATGAGTGTCATCATTACACGAAGCGCACCCCCACTAACATGACATCCATTGGAGCAACTCACGCCCAAGAGGCCACAACCTCTACTCTGAACGAGACTGCCGCTATCAGCGGTAGCTCTCAGCCCTCGACCTTCACTACTTCATTTTCTACGGCGTTTCCGCAATCGATCCCGCCACCCTCGAGTGCAGCTATTGGCAGATGTCTGATACTTTGCTTTGACGGGACAGGTGACCAGTACGTTCACCGTAAAGCAATATATCGTTTATAAGTCCTGATTTATTATAGATTTGACTCTGACGTAGGTTACGCTCAGTGACCTCGATCTTGCCTATACCTGATGGGGAAAAAATTGGGATAACAGAACTCAAATATTGTAGAGTTTTTCAGCATGCTGAAGAAAGACGACAGCGATAAGCAGATGACTTATTATCAGGTAGCCTTTCATCAACACACGTTCTGCTGCCTCGCTTTATTTGGCACCTTCCAGGCTGGTATTGGCACTTATACATCTCCTCAAATAGCCACACCAATGGCGGCAAAGGTTTCAAAGGTGCGCCCCCCTGGGCTCTACACAGTCTCATACTTCAAGGTGACCGCTCACTTTAGATGATAGACGAAGCCATTGCTTGGAATCTATCGGCGCACGTTATGGGTGAGTCGAAACCAATTACTTTAGATCAGCTAGGGACCATAAGTAATTCACCAGACGGCTATGAATTCTTGATGCAAAATTGTAAGTTTTCCTTGCCGTATCCCGTTAAACGTATATTAACGTATCTGTTCTAAGATAGAGCTGGAGATCGTATCTGTATCTTCGGGTTCTCACGAGGAGCCTATACAGCACGAGGTCTGGCAGGCATGATTCATAAAGTAAGTCTGCACAAGTTTCAGAATCAGCTTTAACTCAGGTTGTAGGTGGGCCTGCTTCCGGCCTGTAATTATCAACAAGTCCCCTTCGCATACAAGATGTACACCCGTGCCGACGAAATCGGTTGGCAACAGTCCAACGCATTCAAGAAGGCTTTTTCTGTTGACGTCCCTATAGAATTTGTCGGCGTTTGGTCAATACCATACCCCCCTTTTTCTTAATTCTAAGCCTCACAATTATTCTCATGTAGGGATACTGTCGTCTCTGTCGGTCTGATTCCCCAGAAATTGCCTTTTACCGCGTCCAATACAATTATTCGCACATTCAGACACGCAGTCTCTCTTGACGAGCGTCGTGCCAAGTTCAAGGCAAATTTATGGAATAGGCCTACCTCGGTGGAGTCTTCCCTGGGCGTTCAAGGGCAGAAGCCAGATGTTCTGGTCCCCAGTGTTGCCAAGAAGGCTGTAGGAGACAAAAAACACAACTCGAACTTGGCGCGGGCTTTGGAGCGTAAATATTCTGGGACTCATGAACGCCCAACCGATGTCGAAGAAGTACGTATGTGACATCTGGTACTGCGTGAAAAACCACTAATTTTTCTCATCAGGTTTGGTTCTCTGGTTGTCACTGCGGTAAGTTTTCCATGGAATGTACTTGCATTGTCTGACTGCTGACATCATATTTTAGACGTCGGCGGAGGCTCAGTCGAGAACGGCACTCCACATACGCTCGCTCGCATCCCGCTCAGATGGATGATACGGGAATGCTTCAAGGCTGAGTGCGGCATCATCTTTATCACTGAAGGCCTTCGCGGCGTAGGCCTTGATCCCACGACCCTGTACCCGTACGTGCAGACGCGGCCCCCTCCTCTTTCTCTCGGAGATGCTCAGTTACAGCGCATCCCAAAACCTGCAAAGCCGACGTTAACGCTCCAGAACTTCTCGGGAATGGACAATCTCGTCGAGGTTACCAAATCCGAAGAGGAGCACGAGCTTCTGGACGCCATGTCCCCTATCTACGACCAGCTTGATTTGGCTTGGTTTTGGTGGATTCTCGAGCTGCTCCCCCTTAAACAACACTTCCAGAGAGGAGATAACTCGTGGTCCTGGTACCTTGGTGCGAATCTTGGACGGGGCCGCTTTATACCCAAACAGAAGAAGCATATCCTCAGGATCCATCGTAGTGTGAAGTTGCGTTTGGACGCGCAATACCCCGATGGATCTAAGTATAAGCCCAGGGCATCGTTCAAGGAGGCATTAGACCGGGGCCATGTTCAGTGGGTTGAGTGATCAGGCTAGTAGTAAATGTGTAAGCACCGCGATAATGCATGTATCAGTTAACAACCTTCGAGTTTTTTTCTTTCTGCTACATTAGGACTAGTGTAGATATCATCCTCCATACAGATGATTGATAATATCTCTGCATCACGTCAATCTATTCTTTTTCGGCGACTATTCTTTTTCGGCGACTCTCCAATTACGCCACTGACGCCTGTCTCCTCACAGGCCTCAAGATTGAAAACAATATTCTTGCTGCGTTTTTACTCACAAACTTGTCAAATTACATAGAGACAGGATACCAAACTGGCACCCCGGTACATCCGAAGATCTTGCCCTCCCTGCGGCGTTGGTGGCAGCTACACTACTGCCTCTGAAGTTGGATTCAGGTTCTTGTTTTAAGTACAAGAGTTGTTTGCTGACGATGATCTGTTGCTTTTATAAGGCTATTGCGGCCGCGGCGGGAAATTAGAAAAATATTTATCTTAGAAACGTCACGGAGAAATACCAATGGACGGGAAATTAACGCTCAGTGGGACAGCTAAAGCGCCGGCGCCCTTGTAAGCTACGACGGGTTTTTCGATAACTTCCTTTACTGGGATTCAAAGATGCAAAGATGGGCTGCATTGTGGTACATACATAACAATCAGAAGCAATGAATAGGAACATGATCTTTAACTTGGAAACGGCATATGAACCACACAACGACGAGCACAGCATTGACTCCTTAGATAGTCGACGAAAACAGTAGAAGACCTGGTTCAGAAAGACATCCTTTAGAGCAGAGACGGCAGCGTTCCATTTGCGGGTGTGATGTTGAGGGTGAACGTGGCGGGATCCGACGAAATGAGAGGTAATGGGCTGTAGTAGACGGAAATGCAAACATGCATGCATGAGCGAATCGAAAATCCATACGGCTGGTCTCATATGAAAGGTGAATGTGAACCGAGCGCGTCAGATAACTTCAGCGCGTTCTCGGCAGGTAAAAGGAGAAGTGCTTCATGGACAATTCCCGTGATTCGCGTAGTGGGGAAAAAGTTGTAATGCAGAGACCGGTTCGACTTTCGACTCGGGCAGATAAATAGAGCTACTGATGCTCTACTCTGCAATTTTCCCAAGACGTCAGAGCCGAACATCAAATATGGGTTATTGCAAATATCCCGTGCTGTGCGCGTAACCTCACGCAGATGCTCTTCCTCGCAATTTGGGTCTTTTAGGAGGGTCAAAATGGTGCGCGTACACGGCCCCCATTGATCCAAATGAGCAAGAGCCGTGGTGATGTCAAATCCTGCTGAATTGTATGGCCGTCGGTAGACGTCGTTCAAGGCGATTCAGAAGCAAATAGAGCAGGAAGGTGGTCACCCCTATGACACAATATTGCACAAAGAACACAAAACTCAGGAGTCGGACATACCTGTTCCTGATTGACCTGTGAGGACGAAACGTGATCTACGAGCCCTACGAGTGTTCTCGGCCACTCTGGACTCGAGAATTTGAATTAAGAACCTGTAGTCATCGCGAATAACGATAGAATCTGGAAGTGTTCCGGCTTGGTAAAGTGTTTTGGCTGTAGACCTCATGTTGGATATGCGTGTGTAGGTCCACTGATCGCCAGGAATATTGACAATGGTGAATTTGCCTTGCGGCTCCCAGGGTTTACCCTATACCTTTTGATAGAGTTCTTCTAGAGACACGGTGAGGAGTCAAGTCTCAAAGTGACTGAATCAATGATGTGGGCCCTCTCCTAAAACAGACCTTAGTAGTCTGATGGCAGTGATAGTCAATCAGGAAGGAAGGAAGGAAGGAGGTGATCAGTTATTAGGCGCCAGTGTAAAGTTCGTCTCAATTTGGAAACTAAACACGATGATGATTTGAACAGCCAACATAAACAATATTGAATATACGCGCTCCTATCTACCACCACGTTCCCTACCAACGTTGCATATTCGATACGCCATGGACGGCTACACCTCCGCGAGTCTAGCAAAGATGAAGACCAAAATATGGGTCTGATAATACGACAATGGAACTTGAGCTGTCACTAGGACTTTCATAATTCATTAGTCAAAAGTCCCTGTGATTGTCCGTACTACCTCCCCACAGTCGTGTACAATCCTCTCCGGTACACCATCAACACATTAGGAGCCTTTTGTCAACGGGAATGATTTACCCGCCCTTTGCTGATCTATCTCGCCATGGCTTCAATGTTCAGCGCACATCAAATGGCATGAACGATTTTCCTTCTTCTCCATTCCGTTCCTTATTCGCACCGTCTAGTACGAACCATTCTCAAGCTTAGTATCCTCAAATGCCTTTTTACTTTCCGTGCACTCACCCCTTGCTTCTTCTTTGCCTGGAGCAACACCCCCGTCCTCACTTTCTTAAACGACCCTCCACGTCTTCCCCTCCTCTTCACCATTTTGCTCCAGACGGCACTGGTCGAAATCTCAACCCAAATCAACCTCTAACCTCACAGCGACACGCGCGACCGCATTTGCGCAACCTCTCAGTCTTTTTCTGGCGTTCCCCACGGTATCTATATCCGAAGATAGTTCTCGATACAAGAGACACCTGTCAGCAACATAAAATTAGCTGGTCCTTGCATCAGCATCCCCGGCTCATGTTCTCATCCTGCTGCCAGCCCTACACAGTTGAGAAGGTTCGGACGAGCGCGCAGATGACGCTCAACTCGGATACCAAAATTGATGATGTGACAGATGTCGAATATCGTCAAGTGCTACTGAATAAACTTGAAACTGAGTACTAAAACGGAGACCGAACACTGGAGCTCTTGAGCTCTTGAGCTTCGTAAGACGACTCCTAATGTATGCGGAGATGGAAAACATGAGGAAGAAAGACTGAGGCAAATCGAATCATATCTTGTCATAGTCATCGTTCTCCTTTTTCCTCGACCAGCTATGACCTACACACGAATCGTTTGGACACCCATCCGGCTAGTGCTCATCAGAAAGGTGAATGTTCACTGATCGCGTTGAGCAACGTCTGTACGTTCCCGACAGGTACAAGGAGACGTGCTTCATTGATAATTTCCGCGATTCGCATAGTAGGGAAAAAGTTGTAATGGAGAGACCGATTCGGCTTTGGACTGATAAATAGAGCGGCTGATGCTCTATTGTGCAATTTCCCCAAGCCGTCAGAGCCAAACAACAAATCTGGGTGGTTACAGATATCCCGTGCCGCGCGCATAACATCACGCAGATACTCTTCCTCGTAACTTGGGTCTTTTAAGAGGGTCAAGATGGTGCGCGTACAGGGTCCCCATTGATCCAGATGAGCGAGAGCCGTGGGGATGTCATAACCTGCTGATTGTCTGCAGGGAATTCAGAAGTGAAGCCGGAAAATAACTAAAGGCAACGTACACAATAGCCGCAATCTCACGTTCAGATGGAAGGTCCATAAAGAGCAATTTAGCCATGGATTGCTTTTTCCACTCTTTCCATCTCTTCACTTTTGGCGGATTAGCGTAGATGATAACACTAGGTGAGAGGTTAAATGCTTCGCAGGGGTTGGAGACATCGTCGTTGCCGTCACACAGGGCCCAACATTCTTTTGTGAGTCGGTTATTTCGTTCGTCGCCGTCGAACAAAGTAGCACCGTGATGGTCTATAATAACAAAGTTCTTTTTACGAAATTGTATAGCAGTCGGTAGACGTCGTTCAAGACGATTCAGAAGCAGATAGAGCAGGAATGTGGTCTTCCCTATTACACAATTACACAAAGAATACAAACCTCAGGAGTGGAACATACCAATTCCTGGTTGACCTGTGAGGACGAAAAGCGATCTATCAGACCTACGATTATCCTCCGCCACGCTTGACTCGAGATTTTGATGTAAGATGGTGTAGTCGTCGCGAATAATGATAGAATCTGGGGGTGTTCCGGCTTGATGAAGTGTTTCGGCTGTAGACATCATGTTGGAAAAGCGTGTATACGTCCACTGATGGCCAGGAATATTGACAGTGGTGAATTTGCCTTGCGGTTCCCAGGGTTTACCCCATGCATTTTCATAGAATTCTGCGAGAGACATGGTGAGTTTGAGGGTCTCAAAAGTTAAAGATGAAAGACATATATTGACTGACTACATTACATAAGTAATTCAGGTACCGAAATACCTCGCCAGCTTATAAACCAACAAGCTCACGACACGTGCCTTCGGCACGGGATTCGCTTCGCTCACCCATGCCTCCAGCACTCTGTCTAAAGCTTGTTGGGGGAGACCCCCAAACCCCCCTTGCTAATTGCGGGACTGCTTCACTT
>JABAJS010000028.1:0-71798 GCA_018221635.1 Tephrocybe sp. 10521TJB | reverse complement strand
AGCGACATCTTGCGTACCACGAGAGCCTCGACGATGAGTCGGCTGTGACCCACGTGCGCCTCAGTGTCCTCTTTGGCGGCAGGCACAGCTGTCGCGGGGGCTGACGCAAACACGTCGTCATCCTCGGAGAGAGACGGGGCGATATCATGTTCGTGGGCGGGCTCATCGAGCGAGACGTGTAACGCTGCAAGGCCTGAAACCAGCGCGGATGTCTCGTTGGGGGTGGGGAAGTGTGTATCTTGGGGCACTGGGACCGTGGCCGGAGAAGGAGACGGGGATGGGGATGGGGATGGGGATGAGGTGGTGGTAGCGGCGGTGGCGTGTGCGATCAGGGCACGTCGCTTCTCCTCGCGCTTGCGGTCGCGCGTCTGCCGGCGGGTACTAGGATCGCGCGAATGGTGGTGAGGGGGTTTCGCTGGAACGTTATATTCCTCGTCGGCCGCATCAGGGTGGGTTATGTGCTTGATCTTCTTGAGACGTTTCGTCTTGGTGGGCCCCACGAAGTGTGCTTGTGCGTGCATCTGCATACGTGCGCGCATGGGGCGTGGTTTGAAGACGGAGGCGATCTCAAGGTCGATGGCGATGTAGGGCTGGGGGGAGTCGGTTTCTGTTGTGTCTGGCTCAATCTCGGAGTCCATTGCAAAGAGAGGAGAGGAGGGACGGGGTTTCGCGGAGAGGACGATGGTAGAGGACATGTTGTCATCGTCTTCGTCGTCAAAGGTTGAGGACCCATCCTCGGAGCCTGGAGGTGCTGCGCGCTGTTTACGTTGGCCATTCCACTTGTCGGTCTGCGCCGCTGCGAGACCGGCCATTGCAGCGGGCACTTCAATCTCTTTGACGACAATGACGCTGGCGCCGATTTCGCCAGCCATCATCTCGAGCGTTTCAAGGCTTTGTTCGAGCTCAGCGCGAGGGAGGCCGACGAGTGCACCTGAGTCTGCGACGCCGAGTTCATAGTAAGCCTGGCCACCGCCTTCGAGCAGCCGCCACTTGAGTTGGGTGACGAGACGGGCGAAACGGGCTGGAGACGGCGAGAGCAGCTGTAGCTTGTACTCGACGTTACCCTCGTCGTTCTCTGGGACGAGACGGGGGATAAGGTCGAGCGATAACGGGCTCGGCGATGCCTTGGGCGATGGGGAGATGGAGATGAGGGAGTCCCATGGGCTGGGAACACGCGGGCTTTCTGATTCAGACTCTCCAAACATGATTTGTGGTTTTTGGTTGTCTCTAGCGTGCTATTCGAGGGATCATTGCAGGTTTTCAGAGAATTCGAGTACGAGGAATTGGTTTAGAGGCAGAACATGGTGGTGGTCTGAAATATAAATTTCTTGCCAAACACGTTCGTCAGTCCGAGTCACTACATACATCGCCACAACATGTACAGCCCAACATTGATTCATACTTCTCAAATTAAATCAAAAGGATGTATCAAGAAGGAGCCTGACGCCACAACTTAGATGAGCTGTAGATGGTTTATATGGAGATTCGAAGTTGAGTATAATATATCATCACCTGTCGCTACAATACACCAGGGAATGCTTCCACTCAAAGCCCCTGAACCCACGCTAGTATTTCTTCGTTCAATTTATCCTTCTCTTCCCAAAAGACCCAATGGCCAGTATCAAAGTCCCTGACGGTCAAAGGACCCTTTACGTATTGAGCTGCAGCTGCCTTCACCACAGCGGACACGCAAATAGGATCCTGCAGTGCTGTAGCAATGAAGACGGGCTTGTGGAGCAGAACATTTTCAGGCCGAATTTCTGCGATGAAATATCATGTCTCAACCGAATCCATTATGGGGAAAAAGTAAATCTCACTCTTTCCATCCTCGATATCGATATCGGATACTCTAACTCGGTACCAGTTGGTTGGACCAACAAATCCACCCTTCAGAAGTTCCTCCTTCTGCTTGTCTAACTCCTGGAACAATTCTTGTTAGTTTTATGCGATAAATTCGAGCAGATATCTGCGCCGGTTACCTGTTGAGGAACATAGGAAGCGATCTTGGCCGTTTTCTTTGCCTCGATCCATGCTTTCAAGGCGTCAGTTGGTGCAAGGTCAGTAATCCAAAGTTTTGGATCGTCAGTTAACACCAGGCTGTAGAACGAGTCAAACAGTCGTCAGTTAGCTGAGCTTGATCGGCGATCATCGGTATACATTGTCTTCAATGAGCTTTGGGGTTCGTTCCTCTGCGAAAAAGCTCCAGTATCCAAGTACGTCATACCCTATCTGTCTCAAGGCCTGAAATATATCGATCATGAATAAACGTTTGAATGGGTAAGGCTAAGACATAGTACTTGAACCCGGAGATCTACGAACTTGGTATCACTCGGGGGGATATACCCGCCTACAAGGAAGGCGAACGCGGTGAACCGATCGGGGAAGTAGTTTGCAAGACGGCTGACTACACCAGATCCCCTACGTTCGAACACATCAAATCTACCAATACAGACAGAGATCTTATTGAGCGTACCAGTCATGTCCAATCGCGATCGCTATCTCGACGTTTTCAACATCGAGAATGTCGACCATATCCTGGGCCATGAGGCTCAGTCGGTAGTCAGCGTAATCGGCTGGCTTGTCTGTTCCACCGTATCCAAGCATATCCGGGACGATTAGGCCATAACCTTGGGCCTTGAAGAATTCTACTTGGTGTCTCCAGTCATACGATGTGCTCGGGAAGCCATGGGCGAAGAGAAGCACAGGTTTTCCGGACACAGGTGATAAAAAATAGTAATTGTAGTTTAGGCTTCGACGTGTCGTCGCAGACTTGTAGAAAGCAGGATCCATGGCAAAAGCAACAAAACCAGAAAATCAATGAGATGAACAGGTTATATAATCAATGGTGAAAGTTTTGCGACGTGATGCTGCATGCAACGATAACAGTTGGGACCATCCCAAGGAGAATCCAACATCTGTTTGCTCGATGTCAGACCTGAACGACGGCAGGTGTCTCATCCAACCTCTCCACTTCTAGCGTCCATACTACGACTACAACACATGTCAACGTAGAGTCTATATTAATATTATGAATGGATGTCCCAGCAAATAGCTTGAAAGAATGGAGAAAGAACAAAGACAGAGTTCAACACGCTATTTATACATCAAGACTGAGCGTCATTTTTTTTTCAACCAAAGACATGGTGTAGAAGTAGTCCGTCAAAGCCCTACTGAATGACGATACAAGAGAAGATCACCGCATGTAGTATATATCAGAATAAATGTATCCTGCAACGCCCTCTGGAGCATATCGTAGGTTGACAATTGTATTTTGCCTTTCGTCTACGCTCGTAGTGTAAAAATGGTCATGAATCGTCGGGCTGTAGAGTCAATAAAAGGGAATGGTGGCGGGCTGTGAAAGCGCATCCTGTGGTGCCTTCTGCAGAGTATCCAAGGTTGGAAACGGCGTTCTGCATTTCGGTTGCATTAGTCATGTAAAAATGGTCGGCGATGGTGGGATTCCAGGCTCGTAAGAGAGGAAGAGTATCACCACAGGCGGCGACGGCGGCATGCGTCTCATGAGAGCTCAGTGTCAAGTCGAACTCAAGGTCGTCAAGGCCAACAGCAAATTTTTGAGTGATCGAGAGGAGAGCGAGCGAGGCGGAAAGGCTTTTAATATACGCCACGGCTCTGTTCAAGTTGATAGCACTATTTCGGATATTGGATAAGTATGGATATACATACTGATAAAGAATATTGAACAAGGTCTTACCTGGTTTCTGGCGTATCTACAGATGCAGTCCACTGTTACCCAACTACAACGGAAGCAATATTCGTAGGCACAGGTGTAGCAGCCTAAGGTCATGAGAATACATTGGGAG
Source organism: Tephrocybe sp. 10521TJB (assembly GCA_018221635.1). Classification (NCBI taxonomy): domain Eukaryota; kingdom Fungi; phylum Basidiomycota; class Agaricomycetes; order Agaricales; family Lyophyllaceae; genus Tephrocybe; species Tephrocybe sp. 10521TJB. The sequence goes on along the minus strand of JABAJS010000028.1, from coordinate 67,977 downwards.
ATTGCGGTGATGAAGAGAGAGCTCAACTGCAGGAAGGACAGACAGCCGGACAGAGGCTTTTGCCGGATTCTCCAAAATTAAAATATTCTGGTTGACTTCGGGCTCCAATTTGTATTTTTCAATTTCTTCGATTTGTGGCTCTCCTCTGGGCTGTAATCGCATCTTGTATCTCACATAGAGAATGTATCTCATGTGATCAATACATATGTTGTGTTTTGCCTAGATGTAAGACCGCTTGTTCGCCTTGCGATGTAGTCGTCACATCCAGAACCAGTACCATTAAATGAACATGAATCAAGGTTCAAAGAGTACCATAGACCACCTTTCCATCAATAATAGTCGCGCTAACTTTCGTCGTCAAGATATCGGCGACAGGTATCGTCATGATATCCTTGTTGAACACGACAAAGTCAGCCTTTTTGCCGACAGTCAAGGAACCGATATCCTTCTCTGCAAATGACGCGTAGGCTGCGTCGAGTGTCATGCCCTTGAGCGCCTGCACGCGCGTTAGTTTCTCTTTGGGGTACCTGAGGGCGCAGAAGTGTTAGTCATGTGTTCCAGGGTGATTGCAAGGACGTACCAGCCTCCGCTACCGTGAGGTGAAGTTCCTGGGGCGTCAGGATGTGATGGGTCGAAGCGAAGCCGGGCTACAGCTGCATAAAATCCAAGCAAAGGATTGATAGACTCTACTGGGAAGTCGGAGCCGAGTGGAAGAACATGGTTCGCTGTGACTCTGGCGGACTATGAGGTGCAGTTAACCTGTAATTGGGTAGTACATACTGAAGCTGAGATTGGTAGGCATATGCACCCTTGATTCGTTCTGGTCCCTGTAAATTAGCAAAGTTTGGTCAGAGGAGCAGTGGTCACAAGCGTCGAAAGAACGCACCAATCGCGTTTCTGCATAAGCCATGTCGGATGTTCTGTAGAATAGTGTCAACCCTAGAATCCAAACGATCATGAAATACTCATTACGCATGAGTAGGTTGGACACTGGCAAGGACTGCCGAACCTGTTTCAGTAAAGATTGCCAGAGTCCGAAACAAAGACACATACCACCTAATTGTCCCATCCTCTTAATATCATCAAGCGTCATGATCTGCGCATGTTCAATTCGCGGTCTCCACTCCGTCACGTTTCCGCCTTGTTTAGTCAGAATGTCCTCAAAGATGTCGAGTACAAGGTGATTTGCACGGTCGCCGATGCAGTGAATGTTCTAGCATAGGCAGACGATCACTTTAAGGTGTGGTTTTCTTAAACAGATAAGCAGCTCACGACTTGGAAACCATCTTTCCAAAATTGATGAACAAGTTCTGACAAATCCTTGGGAGGTGTGAGCAAGAGGCCAGTCTCCTCTGGCTTGTCAGAATAGGGCTGGAGTAAGGAAGCTCCCCACGAGCCGAGAGCACCTAGAACACAAGTCAGTCATACACAAAAGCGTCTCAATGTCTACGTACCATCAGCGACCAGCTTCACGCTCTTCACTGTCAGATGCTGCTGCTTGCCGTAGTTGACGAGGTGCGGAATTCGAGAGCCCCAATATGGGCCCGATGGAACATGACCCATGAGATACAGGCGATTCTAAAGTTACAAAAGTCGAATCGTCTTTATTTGTTGGAGTCAATTTTTTAGCTTACAGGTAGCTCGCCAGCGTCAGCCTTCCTAGGAATATAGGACATTAGTCTCATATCCCGAGGTGAAGGGAAGAGATGTCCTACTTCTTGAAAAAGTCAATTTGTTCAGGGTACGACATTGCGTCGTGAATTGAAGTAAGACCATGGGCAAGAGCATCTTTTATGGTTGTGTTGAAATATTGATCTGTGCGCTCCTCGCTCCACGCTGGAGTTGGGATGAGTTCCATGGCGTTATCCACGAACACGCCTGGTTATGATGTATGAGCCAAATCGACGTGGCGACATCGATCACATATAATTTACCGGTAGGTCTACCGTCGACACCACGGACGATATTGCCGCCTTCGACGTGCTCTGGAAGTTCTCCCATCAGTTCCAGAACGCGTGGTGATACCCATTTGGCGTGGCCATCTACCCGAGAAAGAGATATTGGTCGTCCTTTGAGTACTGGGTCCTGGTCAAGGTCGAACTAACGAAGTCATGTCGATAATCTTTCTACTTTAGACGAGAAGTCATTGACGTACAGCTGTAGGAAATTCATGTGTTGACCATTTGGTTTGGTCCCAGCCCATTCCTTCGATCCATTGGGTGTTGTCATTCTCAATGTCAGGGTGCGCATGGATATATGATTTGAGAGTTTCGAGAACCTCTGGCAGAAAGGAATCGGTGTGCCAAAAGGAGCTCAGCGGGAAGATCAAGTACCTGGGAGAGATTTAGTAGCAGCCAGCGGCAGTTGTGTCATGAATCCATATTCAAGAATGTGTGCATGTGCATCTGGAGGGGCACTCAGTTCAAAAAAATATTGTAGATTGGATTACAGGGGTTCTCACCCGCCAAGCCGGGTACGACTACAGAGTTCGAGTCGACTTTGAAGACCTCAGGAGAGGCGCGAATAAGTTTGGATAACACCGTTGGGATGTACAGGTGGATGCCAGAAAGACTCCGAGCGGTGATTTCATCTATAAAGTCGCGTAAACCAAGGCACTTCTAGCGTCATTCTGTTAAAAATATACCGAGGCTTCCCGTGTCAGCAATTATCGATCCCTTGACTGAAAAACATGGTACACGAGGATTGAGTGCGTCCACAGTGTAGATATTGTTCGAGTCAGAACACACAAGATAGGTTTCCTCATCAAATAAAGTTGTGTACGCGTCAAACGCCCAAGCAGAGACCAAGATCGACAGCACAACAGTCCGAATTGTGCGCAAGGGGGCTGGCAATTTAGCCTTTTTCTGCGGCCTCGAGGACGAGGACTTGTCCGCCATGACAGTCGAACGTTTGACGCGTTTTGGGAAAGTCTGGGCTTGCGTGTGACAAACGTGACACTGGAATTTTGTTTCCGAGCTCACGATATCTTACTCGTGTCCCACCATGTCTGTCGAAGCTCCACGCAAGCTGCTGCACAGCAAAAGATCTTTTGCCAAATATCCAAGGCCCATGGACTCTCCAGCATACGATGCGTGCGTATTTGTCTATTTAGAAAAAGATTATGTATTAAATCAGATTTGCAGATCAGAAGAGGACAATGATCCTTTAACGGACGACGGTGCTTCGTCTGTATCTATACCCGTGGCTCGACCTTCAAATTTACCAAGTGGTATTCGTGGTTTCCATGCCAAACCGACATCAGTTTCCCGTGTCAAGCATCAGCTCGCGTCGAATTTCTTATCAGACTCGGATGGCGTTGATTCACCTACATACGACGGGGATGTCGAATCGAGCGCGACTGCTGGCCCCGAACCACACTCGAGGGCGCCACATCAACATCACCACCACCAAACCTCTTCAACGTCTACTCTTAATACTCCGATAACCCCTAACCACCCATCATCATCAACGACTCCAAGCACTGAGCTGGGCAACCCGATACCACCTCCACGAGCGATAACAGAGTCGAACCACCCCGTCTTCATTTCACCTCCAGTTCATGCTACCCCTGCTCCTCTTCTTGTACCCGAGGAGCCAGCAGTTGCGGCTGCCTCCAAGGCTGCCTTCAACCCAGCTGCGCTGACTGCAGAGGACATCCAAGCCTTCGTGCAGAAGGCTATTGAAGGCGAAGCCTGGAGAACGTACAAGATCAATGCACCACCGACAGACCGGCCTGTGCGCGTCTACGCTGATGGTCTGTAACAACTTTTTTGTGCCATTACGTCACTAACACCACATCACCTGACAGGAGTCTACGACCTTTTCCACTTTGGGTAATCCCGCTCTCCTATTGTCGCTTCCGAACGAGTATGCTTACGTTCTCCGCCGCCAGACATGCGCTACAGCTCCGACAAGCAAAAATGTCTTTCCCATCGGTTTATCTCCTGGTGGGCGTCAACTCTGATGAACTCGTCAGGACCCACAAGGCGCAGGGTATAATGACGCACGCGGAGAGGTCTGTTTTAGCTCTTTTACCTCACAATACGAGATTTACCTCCAATTAGGCTCGAAGCTGCGAGGCACTGCCGATGGGTGGACGAAATTGTTGCCGAGGCGCCATGGGTAATCGACGAAGAATTTTTGAACAAGTACCAGATCGACTACGTCGCCCACGACGAGGTCCCGTATGCAAGTGCGGACCATGAAGATGTGTATAGTTATGCGAAGAGCCAAGGTACAAAATTTTACAGTTTACGCAAATCACTAACGAATCTTCTCCCAGGCAAATTCATCCCAACTCGGCGTACTCCAGGTATCTCCACATCTGACCTACTGGAGCGCATCGTTTCTGGTTACCGCAAACGTGATTTTGACGACAAGTTAACGAAAATGGGTCATGCTGAACTACGAGCGGAAGGTAGTGATTACGACGACAGCAGCCGATTCGGAAGTCGTCTAGGGAGCAGAAGTGGCAGTCCCACTCATAAACCAGTTGTAGCCAGTTAAGAACAATTTTTTACGGGCATCAGGGCAGGGATTGGGATTGAAGGTATATAGCGACAAGTTTACGACGCATTAAGGTTAGATAATAATATGGGATTACCTGTACATAAAGCGCTTTCCTTTTATTTTTACTTAGAGGAGATCGTATACATGTTACCTTACATTTTAACTTTTCAACTATAGGATAATGTTCTCGATTTGAAGATAAGGAAGAAAAGGAGATACATATGTAACTAGCCATGACGTGTTTGATTAGTGCTTCGTCATTTCAATTAGCGACTAATAATTTGTATATATGTAATTTGTCCGTTAGACTTTCTGATATTTGGCAACAGTTGAAATTTGGCAAAAGTCTTGATGGCAGACAAGGCCCGAATGATGCCAGCTGCCAGCAGGGTTTTCTTATTCCTTACTGAAGTTATTCCACCTTGCAAGAAACCGACCACAATCCCGATCTCCTCCGCATTCACTGGCATGGCCTTCTACAATCCGTATGACAATTCCTCAGACGAGGAGCGCTCAAGCTCCGGTGGTGATGAGTCCAAGCAAGAGTCTGAATCCGAATCCGAAATCATGAAGACCATCCACTCGAGGGGCGAAAGCGCTAAGAGAAAACGTAACACTACCGGTCCTAAAGCATCTCGCAAACGGACAAAAAAAGTTCCAAAACCTCTGTAACGCTAATCACACGAGTGTTGTGTTCGATGCCTCTAATTAGTCCTCTTCTTCAGGTACAATGCTGAAGTCATTGAAATTGCTACAGGCTCAAATGACGAGTCAGAAGACATGTCTAAACGTCAGTTGGTCCTTATGATGCAAAGCTTACTTCAATCAGTCCTCATGTTGGACGTTTTCTTTCAGTCGACAAGGCCGACAGTAATATCGTACGTCCAAGTGCCTCTTAACCTCTCCTTGTTAACATTTTTGCTAGCTCGCCAGAATCAGAAAAGCCATGAAACTTGCGACGCATCCCGGAACCGGTGAAGCCGAAGCAAAACTCGCAATGCGCATGGCGACTAAGCTTATGGCGTCTCAGAATCTCACTCAAGCCGATTTGATAGCCAACGAGACCGCCGAGGAACGCGCAACAAGAGCTGGGAATAGTAAAGTTAGAATAAATTCCACTACGGGAAAGAAAGTTAACAATCAACGCTGGTTTGGTCGCGCGGCATCAGCGGCCTGCGAGGCGTTCGATGTCCAGGTATACTCTTCTTCATCCGAGAGAAGAGACCAGCTAGATTGGGTTTTTTACGGCTTGGCAGATGTACGTACTAGGGCGAACGACAAACCCGGTTACTCATCTGCGTTTTCTTGCACAGAATACGGTAGCAGCAGCCCTTGCTTTCGAAATGTTGCACAATCAGGTTGAGTTGTGGGCCACTGAAAAGAAGGGCGAGTTAAAAGGCCGCACATCAGGAAACAGCTATCGTATAGGTGTGGCCGAACGTGTAGAAATGAATGCGCAGATCGCAAACAGGCAAGCTCTATTGCAGGCAGAAGAAGACGAGAAGAAGAGAATCAAGGAAGAGACCGCCGCCGCAGAAGCTGCTCGTGCAGCAGAAATTGAACGACTCGCTATGCCTGTTCTCCCCGTCGAAGTAACTGAATCCAATGTAAAGGTCGAGGATGAGCCTGAAGAAGACACCTTCCAACCCAAAGTGACGGTTAAGAATGAGCCCGATGAAGACGCCCAAGTCACAACCGAAGTCCTTGCAGAAGTTCCAGGTGATTCACAATTTTCAGAGTTTAATCATCAGAACTCACACTCAGCGTAGTTGATGCCACAGGTATGGGTGATGGTGACGACAGCGATAACGAGGCCGGCTTATTACCCATGGACTACGACTTGAAAGGAGATAACTGTGTCGACTTCGACGATGGTGATGCTCCAGATGTTGATCTTGATGCCCTGGAGCAGAAAATCAACGACCAGTCGAAGTCCACGGATCCCTCAGCTGTCCCGTCCCGACGTCGCAAGTATCACGCACCCCTCTTTCCAGAAATCGTGCCGCCAGCGCCAGTGGAAACCCCACCTGTGGAAAAGACGGAAGACCCTGTGCCTTCGATCACCCCCGAGCCCACAGTGAAAGACAACACAGTTCACTGGACATCCGCGCTCCAACTTCGTACTTTCCGCGATAATGCTAAGACGATCGCGGAAACGTACCTCAAGGAGTCAGGAACAAAGCTCTCGAAAGAGCGTAAGCGAGCTAAGTTGAATGTCAATAAAGAAGCCTATTACAAGGGATGGGATGACGGACAGAAGGTGGATCTGAAGCGTAGGAGAATCGAGGGACAGGACAAGGAGGAGGGCGAATCGATGGTTAACTGACATTTAAATCATCTAGAAACCATCCATCTTGTGGCGTCGGGTGATACGACATGCCGTCGACAAAGACATTATATATCCTTATGGCTGAAACTAACAAGCTGAATATGTGAAGCCCTTTTCGCCACCCCCTCGTTTCGCCACAGTATCTTTGACTTTTTACTCATTGTCCATATGATATTCCAACAACTTAACGACTCGCTACTCACTACTCTCCTGGGAAGTTACTCTTTTAATCTTACCAATATAATTTAGTATACCTACACAAACTTATACTTTATGCATGACTCTCGGAATTGGTGTTCCCCTCAGCTGTGCTCCCGCTCGCGTGTGCAACCACTGAAGTGAGATAATGATACTTATGTATACGGGACTGTACTCAGACTATTTAGATAATAATAATATCGGATTACCCACACATAAAGCGCCATCCCTTTATTCATTTAGAAGAGATCATATACTTGTTACATCAATAACGCAATAAGTATTCGTCGTGTCCTTGACTTCATTTCGAGGTTTAATGTTATGTAGATGTGAGGGGAAGGAGTTGATTTACGAGGAGATAAGATAAGACTGAAGTTCCGAAAGAAGCGTCATGTTTTCCCTCTCTTGACCAGCACCCATCATCACCTGTCTCGTATGGGGTCAACAAGCGCAGCAAGTCTCTGGACCGCACACCATACCGATTCGGCCATTCAACAAAATAGTGTCCTACATAGCTCAGGGAGAGGCGCCCCTTGTCACGAATTAGCCCACGAGATCCTCTCGTACATTTTTGTCCTGTGCTGCCTTGATGCGCCGATTACACCTTTATATTGTCCCACCCAACAACAGCACATCCTGGGGAGAGTCTGTTGGAAGTGGCGGCGACTTTCACTTTCTACACCCAACTTGTGGAATAGAATTGAGATCGACCACCACGATCACGATCTTTGCGACAATACAGCTCCCCGGCGAACAACCAAAATTTCTTATGCAAGTCAAATCATCAAAAGATTCAAGCAACTTCCGCTCTACTTGGTCTTCTACCACTATCCAGCGCGTGGTCTGGATGCCTTGGACCCGTTCACCACCGAGTTCGGACGCGTTGCAGAACTCCGTCTTCACAATTGTTTGACTACACGGAGCGTACTCCTCACATTACCCTATGATGCTCTGCCATCCCTTTTCTCTTTGCATTTGAACAGTTATATGTTCAATATCAGCCAGGCTGACAGCCTTCTCTGCAGCCCTAACCTTCGCAAGTTTTCGTGTGCAGGTAGCTTTCCAATCTCATCGTGGATCAATAAATTTCCTTTATCCCAACTCACTTATCTCTCTCTTCATGACACGCTGTTAACTCCACAGAATTTCATGAGCATTCTATCTCTTACACACCATCTCGCCGAATGTGCCTTTGCCATAGCCACCCATACTACTGAAGAATGTAGATTTCCTACACCTTCCCTTCCCGTCACGCTCCTCCATCTACACACCCTTTACATCTGTCTGAACGCGGAAAGCTTGGTGTTTCAACTTCATCATATCATCCTTCCGGCTCTTCGTCACTTTGATATTGAGACTCACTTAGATCAAAGCTGGGATCCTAATTGGACGCCATCGATTGTTCGTTCGGGAGTCCTCGCGACACTCCAGATCAAGGATCACGAACTCTCAGCACACGAGACCGAGCAGATCCTGAGATCAACCACACATCTGACCGAGTTGGACCTCGGACAAAACGTACAAATGTTTACCTTGCCGCTTTTACTAAAGATGGGAAGCGGAGAGTTGGTCCCTATGCTCCAAAAACTTCGGTGCAGTGTAGAATTCACCGAAGAAGATGAGGAGAGTCCGCTGGACCTGCATCTTAACATGTTACAGCATCGGAAAATGCAGGCGACACCGGCAAGTCATATTGCAGACGTGGAATTTTATCTGATACTGCTCTATGATGGCGATGAAATTGAGGAAGTATTTCCTGGGTGGGATCGAGCGAACAGATTGGTTGAAAAAGGGTGGAATATCAAAATAAAGACCTGTTTTATGCAATAGATACATTCCAAACATTCCATTTGATGCCACTCAGTATATGTGCCCTTCTCTTCAATATGGTAATTAATTTGTCAGAGCATTCAAGTTCTTATCTGCATGGCGACTACCGTATGTACATGCATTGTCTTTACTGGTTGTTGGCCCATGACAAGCTAGGAATCCAGATACGCATCTCAAGCTTCATCCTCTGTATGGAATCCCTATGAAGCGGTACGTCTCCTCTCAGAATTTAGCCGTAAAAACGGGCGGATTTCCAAATCGTGTTTCTAAATCGAAGGTCGTTGGAACCATACTCAAAAACATCCCTGTCGCAAGATACGGCACGATATAGGTATGGAGCACGATGCGGACCTTTTGACCCCTGTCGTCGGTTAGGATGAACGGAAGGTAGGTTGTTCCAACAGCTGATGCTTTTCCAAAGAGGGTTCCAATGGATCTTCCGGCATCGACTGTATTCAGGACGGGGCGATATTCAGCTGGAATGGAGTCATACAGCTCCTGAGGGCTAAGTCAGTTTTTTTGGCACCATGGGATGTAGGAGCTCTGACCTGGCTGATGAAAACACCTTCTCCGCCTGCGATGCAGATAGAAAAAGACCCATCTGTTGTGGGTTGGTGGTGCTCGAGATACGCCAGAAGGTGGGGAACTTGACCCATGCTTTGTATGCAAGGCTCTTGATGCCAGACGCCGCGATGGGTCTCATCGTGCACAGTGCGGATCGTTGCGGTATAAGGCGGGGGATTTGGGTTGGAGGACGCCATTTTGATCGAGTTGAAAGATATCAAGTTGAAGACTTACATAACTATATAAAGGCTCGATGATAATAATTTCAAATCCAGACAAAGTGCGGCGTACTCACTGCGACCTTGTCATGAAGCAACTTCGTCCTCAGATTCAACCATCTGTCACTAAGGCGTTCACTCGGTGCACTGCTGTCTCGTGAGTTAGCTATTACCTGCCCTCACCAAGTATATAACTAAGCTTGACGATCTGTCCCGTAATTTACTATCTTCATTAAAAAGTCGACTCAGCCAAGCAAAGTTACTGCGTCATTGATGCACAGAGGGAGACAACGTTGATTTCAAATCGGTTTGAATCTACCATGCCAGTTGCTTCACCCCAGCATCCGCCACTAGATGATCGTAAGTCCCATCGCTCTTCACCTTCTTCACCGACCAATTTCCTTTGAGTGAGCCGCCAACCTCGATAGAACCCTTCCTCTCATCTCCTTTGACCATAAGAGAGGCACAGAACGATCCAGGTGTATTACTGTCGGGCACTTCAACGACAAGGTCCACAGTATCTCCCCCAGCTAAGTTTACGAGGACGGTGATCTCCTCGGAATAGTCATAGACTACATGTTTGCGCCCTTGGGGTCCCCTCGGTACATTCTCGCGAGTCACAATAGCTGCACCTGGCCTAAGGAGTAACGGTAGGCTCGAGAAGTCGTGATATTCAGTGATGAATGTCGGACCCTGGCGTAGTTTTCCATCTAGGATGCCGAACCAACTTCCACCTGGCACGTAGTATTGGACGGTGCCCTCGGCACTGAAAACGGGAACAGCCATAAGACTAGAACCAAGCATGTACTGAGTGTCAACATTCCAAACGACGGGGTCCTCTGGAAATTCCAAGAAGAGGGGTCGCATCATTGCAATACCACTTTCGTGGGTCTTGATCGCGGTGTGGTAAATATATGGCATCAAACTCAATTTTAAATCGATGAATCGCTTCAAGACGGTGTCTGCTTCACCAGATTCATCGATGAGCCACGGGACCTGCCAAATCAACGTCAACAAGCGGTATACAAATGGTGAGATGTGCTGACTCGATAACTCCCACTTCCGTGAAGACGAGAGTGACTAGAAAGGGAGCCGAACGCGAACCAACGTTTGTATAACGCGGGGTCTGGTGTGCCCTCAAACCCGCCTAGTTAAAATGACTCTTAGTATTGGATGATATGGAGAGAATCATCATCAACTTCTCACCAATATCATCTGTTAAGAATATACTGATGAGTCCAGTATGCCAAAGAAGGTTTTGTCAAGATTACTTACGAGCCCAATAACCGTAGCCGCAAAGGCCAAGACTCAATCCTCCGCGTAAAGTTTCGGCCATCGCCTCAAAGGTTGACATTGGATCACCACCCCAATGGACAGGGAAGCGTTGTCCACCAGCAGTGGTAGATCGTGCGAACACAATAGCTTCATTCTTTCCTAGTCGCTTTTCAAGGATCTCGAAGGTAACCTTGTTGTACAAAAACGCGTAGTAGTTGTGCATCTTTTCGGGACTCGAGCCATCGTGATAGACAGTATTCCCTGTCGGAATGCGTTCGCCGAAGTCAGTCTAAGAGAGACGTCAATAGATGCGAGGACAGCATCGGGGAAAAACATACTTTGAAGCAGTCCACACCAAGATCGATCAAGGCTTCAAGCTTTGTTTGATACCACTTGCATGCAGCAGGATTGGTAAAATCAATGATGGCCATTCCCGCTTGCTGAGTGTGCATATGCATGTATAAGAATGGATAACGATTCATACAGGATCGACGTACCCAAAAGTCGTGTTGCCATACGCTTCCATCGGACTTTTGAATGAAATAACCCTTTGCCGCACCTTCATCGAAGAGCTTGCTCTCTTGACCGATGTATGGGTTAAGCCACACAGAGATCTGAAGAATCGAAGGGGTTACAAGGGGTAAAGTATAGAATAAATGAAAAATACATTGTATCCTTTCTCCTTCAATCGCGCAAGCTGGCCCTTCGCATCTGGGAAAAACTCCTCATCGAATTCATAATCACACCAGTGAAAGCCTTTTTGCCAGAAGCAATCAAAGTGGAATACCCCAACAGATATATCTCTGTCGTTCATCCCTTCGAGGAACTTGGTAACCGTGGTCTCGTCATAGTTGGTGGTAAATGACGTTGAAAGCCACAGTCCGAACGACCACGCAGGAGGAAGGGCAGGTCGTCCAGTCAGTAGAGTATACCGCTGAATAATTTCTTTTGGTGAAGGTCCATGTATAATATAGGCAGACAATGATTCTGAAGGTACTGCGATGTTGACCCTAGTTGTTCCTGTGTGAACGTTAACGATGGACAATAAAGGTGTGTAGTAGGAGGCCAACAAACGTTCACTTTGGACCTCAAAAGTCACAAATCCAGGGTACGGAATGAACACTCCATATCCACGAGAACTAAGAAAGAATGGAACATTTTTGTACGTCAGTTCAGAGGATGTACCACTATCTTCGTTCCACATGTCTATGGCCTACAGTCATACATTAGGTCTGCGATCAACTTTCAGACTTCTTTACTTTGACTTACCTGTCCATTCTTTATGAACGGTCCAAATCTCTCTCCCAGACCATATATCTTCTCTCCAATGGAAAGTTGGAACTGCATCGTGAACCATCGTTCGCCCTTATCCGGGTCTGTGAGGGATAGGCTGGGATGGATGGCATTTGTTCCCTTCTTGATGTACCCGATGGATCGCCATCCTAGTTTCGTCAATACATGATCGGTACCAGGCGCGACTATCGTGGGGTTGTTAACTCCATGAGACTTAATATCGAGGCTGAACGAGGAAGGTCGCGTATCGATGGTAGCGGATAGAGTTTCAGTGGCAATTTTCAACGTGTGTTCGGTCTTCGTGGTCGTCAGAGAATCTTGTCGGTTTGTGACCTGACATTAGAAGTATTAGTAAAGTCAAGAATGAAACGCAACATGCAGGGAGCGTACTAAAGCTTGGTGATCGACATCAGGGAAGAGCTCGTAGTTGGGACCAAGTGTCGTTCGTTTTTGACCCTTCCAGTGGTAGCCAGTCAGGAGAAGAATGTCTGGGGCCGGTGATGAGCAGTCCACTGTAATCGTTGGGGTATTCAAAGTATCCCCTCGATGGTTTATATGTTTGCTAGTCTTCGAGAATGGCAAGATCCAATATTTGTCAGGTATTCATGACTTGGATTGCATCCACTCACAGCGACGCAGCGTATCCTTCCATCTAGTGCCTCGGATTTCACCGCTTCGACGGCCCAATCGATAACGACCCCATCTGCATTCCACCACATACCATTAGAAAACTTAACCATGATCGTGAAAGTCAAATTATAAGCGTGGTTGTGCTTGTGCCAATTTCTGTCAGCTGCATCACTGATTAAGAAGCCGAGATTCTGAGATAATCTTCGCGTAACAAGCTTGTGGAGTCTTCAAACATCAAGGACGTATATTGACGCGGATGAGTAAAAACAGATTCCAAGCAAGTTCCAAGTGAGAGCGGCAAATCGTGGGAGGATCATAATGTGTCTTCAATTGAGAAACGGCGTTGAAACGACGATTGGGCTATCCGAGATCTCATGATACTCAAAACCCATAGACTTTTGCGAAGTTGTCAGAAGAAGTTTTGCTACAAGTTGTGATACGTGTTTACTCACTAGCAGTAGGATTCTGCGTACATTTCGTGTATACCTAGTTATAGTATCGGACGAGGCAGCTAATTAGAATATCCGTACAATGGCATTCGGCCCCCGATTCGAGATGATTTTTCCGGGAAGGAAGGTTGAAGGAATTACCAGCAGTATGTAGCGCGGTTGAGGGTAAAAGACACCCTATCTCTGGTTTGTCATACGAAGAGCTATTGTTTATAATTAGTCAAAGAATCATTAATCAGTGTTGAAAAAATATTATGTAAGGTGGCGGGTGGCTGTGCATGGCGCAGGCGTCAGGTCCATTTAAGGATTCCCTTTCTTCAATTCTGCTTGATTCATTTCTTGATACGGGAAATCTTGTGTATGTGATTACTCATGCGCGAACTTCCCGGTAGATGAGGCTAGGACGACAAATCTAACATAGATCTATCAAACCCGATTCTTGAAACCCCATTGGCAACAGGGCTCGGCCAGCTAAGTCGACATCTACGCAGATTCAAAGGCCTTCTTTCCTTGTTTTTTCCAACTAAGGCTGTGTACAGATCTCGACTAGGATCCCAGGGGCTGAGGTTAATGGCTGACTCAGAGTCCGACTATCCAAGCTTGGCTATTGTCCTTCCAATCTATATCAAATTTCGCAGCTTTCGAAGTTGTTGCCAATAAGCACTGGGCAACGTAATGAACAAGGCTCGAAATTTTGGGCTACTTTCTATTGCACAGTCAGTGTTGCTAAATGTTGTGATAGACAATATTTAGAAAACGTCATCTATGCACAGACACTGAGCACGTCGCCAACGAAAATCCCTCGACCACTTACAATTAGCTGAATCACTCCATAACAAATTTTGGATGCCGCTCCTCCACAGATCGTTTTAGAAGACAATCGTCCAAAATGATATGGATCTCGTTTATAGTGACGGCTGAAACAAAGTGAGTTGTAATCAGGAAGTAGTCCCATATCTATCGTTTGCAGTCACATGTTGAAAGATCACTCCGTACTGCTACTGGAGGTGTCATTGTGGTGCAGATGAGGATGCTTCATCGAGCATCAATGTGGGCCATCTTCCACATGTGCACTCCCAAAAATGACTATCACATATTGCAGGATGGCAGGAATAACTGGGAATAAGGGGTTCCATGCACTAATGATATCTACCCATAAAAAAGCCGTTTCGAGATAGCTGCCACACTGTTCATCTTACCCCCGCCTCTTCAATGAGATAAACTGTTTCAACGACCCTGCAGTTGCATCAGTTTCAAAGTAGGGGTGGAGCGCGATCATCGTTCTCGCCATCCACTGACGAGTTCCTGCAGAAGTTCCCTCACAGGTCCTGGAAGCTGTTACGTTTGTCATGGCCCGCTCGTAACGTATCACCTAATTTAACCAGATGAACCATAGTGGACAGATGAATTTCGCACTCTTACCATGTAATCAAGTGTAAAGTTATTTGCCGGGTTTCACTAGATGGCAGAGCTCGCCAAATTAGCATAGATCGCTTCAATAGATTGAACATGGTTGATAGGTTTCAACCACCTGCTTTCCCGAGAATGCCCATATTGTCTTGACCTCTTCCTCTCTTGTGGTCTTGGAAGGTAATAATTGGCCTCCGCCCAAGAACTGGCACTTATTTGATGACATGCGCTTTACGTCTCATGGCCCAGGAGATCGCAGTCGCAGTCGACTCAGTTTTCTTGATGATCGACATGGCAAGGTAGAGTATTCGAGCATATCTGAGATGGGCAGATCTAGATAAGAAACAATTCTTGAATCGACATACGTATCCGCAACGTATTCGACTGGACAGATATATATGATAAGTAATAGGTGAACAAAGTGAACAAGAACACACAATACGTCTTGATCCATGGTTCCAGAAAGTAAATGCACAATTGCAGAGGAATGCAATGCCTATGAAACTGGGCGATACAGCTACAGTGCCGAGAGGAGATAAAAACCAGAGAGCGAGAACGAGAACGAGAACGAGAACGAGAACGAGAAGAGGCTGGACGTCTGCGGCTGCTGGAGACGTCAAGCTGTGATATCAACAAGAGCGGGTATCCGCATTGTCTATGCGTAAGAGCTCTCCAGGCCAGCTTTACTGACTCGACGCATAGGCTGCAATGTATTTTCATCCACAGGTGCCCGACGAGCGTGGCGGTAGCGCCCTGACGCATCCTTGATCTCCATCTCCTGCCCAGAGTCACCATTGACTCTCTCGATCAATCCGCCTGCTGACACAGATCCAGTTGTCGCACCGTCATTTATACTCTCCATGCCAGCCAACGCCGCTGGAGGCAAGCTCTCGCGCACGTGGCCGCCACGGCGGAGATGGCCACCGCCACCGACCGCAGCGGCGAAGGAGTCGTTAGGCGGGGGCTGATCATGCTGTACTGTGCTAGCGGGGGCGGTGGGATGAACACCGACGGACTTTCCACCGAGCTCTTGTTCTTCGAAAGACATGAGCTCCGAGACGAAGCCGATATTGGGCGAGATACCCTTTCGCCGCTCGAGGACAAAAGAATATGCTCGCGAGAGTGTCCAGTGGTTGGCATGTATGAGATAAGCCATGACTGCGGTAACTGAACGAGATTTTCCGGCCTTGCAATGTACATATACGGGTGCAGAGTGGAGACGAGCATCGTCTGAGTCAGGAAAAGGATATAAGAGGCGGCATGGACGTAATGAAAGAAGAGCCAAAACCTACCAAGAATCTCACAAGCTTCCTTGACTCCACGAGCGATGTTTTCTTCTTCCACGATGTCTCGCATAGGAATTTTGTGATATTTAAAAACATCTTTCAGGTTAAGGCCTTGATCGTCATCGCACTCAATGGCGATGTTAAGGATCCGTTTGACCCCTAGGAATTGGAGTTCCGCAACGTGTTCTGGGGCAGTAAGCTCTGGACCAAGGTAGAGGAAGTTGGGGAGGATAGTGGATATTGTAAAGGCAGGGAAGGTGTCCTCCGTCGTGGGAGGATTGTCGAGGTCCGGTCGTGCGGTGACTGGCGATGGTGGCATGAAGGGCTTTGGTGTACCAGGCGTGTGAGGAGGAGTGTAGTATGGGGTGAGGAAATTAGACAGGTCGTGTGATGGAGAGGAAGGTGTGTTAAAGCGCGCTGCCGATCCCGGTGGCGAGTGGTTAGAATATACCAGACTTAAATGAGAGGGTGACGCAGGTGCTTGAAGAGTAAGGGATGGGGGGACAGTCAACGTCGCCGACCTCAATGGTCGTGTGCGTACGGAAAGACTGGGGACATTCGAATTGAGACGCTCAGCAGAACGTGTGTCGATTCGTCGTAGAATAGGGACGCTAGGCCGCTTTTTAGGCGGCGGAGGACGATGGAAACTCACTTGGGAGGGTGGAGGCGATGGAGTGGGGTCGACGATCTGGATGTCATGGTGGGTGCTCGGGGAATGTCGGGCGGTGGAGATTGCGCCAGGCATGATAGGTAGAGGTGAAGGTGGTTTCAATGACACCACGGACGCGGGTTCAATCTCTGGGAGGGCCTTGGACCGAGAAGCAGATTGGGTGTCGAGTTGAAACAATCCGCCGCCCTTCTTCAAGCCGCCTCCACCAGCCTGTGGGGGCGGTGAATCGACATTAAAACCGAAGTCGAATTCACCACCTGATATAATCAGAGTTTCGAAAGCGGAATCATGGCCGGCAGCAGAGATCCCGCCTTTGAGATAATCAACACTGCCATTGACCAAGGGAGACAGAACTGGGATCAAAGCCCATGCTGTCACGCCCACATTATCTTTATCCTTAGTGTCCATCTCGTCATCGTAAATCACGACATTGCCATCCCATATAGAACCAGTAGTTGACATCAATTCATCCCAGGACTGTTTGCTGCCATCTGTAGTGATGAATTGACGTAAAGCGTCCAGTGACTGGAAACCACCCCCAGGCTTTCGGCATCGCTTTAGAATAAGAGATGGGATGGCAATGTTCACGCTGTGTTTTACGTGAAAGGACACATAAGATGTCGGCGGACGAGTGTCGATCAAAAGAGGTCGTTTTGAAGATATGAGGCGTTTGTAAAGTTCCCCTGCCCCAACGCCTCGTGAAAGAGAGGAATCAGGGTTCGAGGAAGCATCAGAAGGAGCCCATCTCGCGCTAAAAGGTGTTGATGTATGAGTTGTCGATAATGGCGTGAAATAACTGGATGCGGTGCTTGATGCGGGGCTGGTCGCGCTGAGAGGCTCAGAATCTCTCCACGGTATTGCAGATGATGGCCAAGGAGATCGTGGAGTTGCATTAATATCCACTTTGGGTAGAGCACTGTGCGAGCGTATAGGCCTCAACCTCAGATTCTGCTTCACGCTCTTCCGCAACTGCTTCAACTCCTCTAGACCCCGTGCAATGTCATCCGAACTACTGTCTTCGTCGGACGTGTCGAGTTTGAGGGCGGGTATCGAAGGCGGCGTGGCGGGTGACGACTCGCCCGAGGACAGTTGCAACGTATCCTCGAACTCGCCATAGTCATCGTCGTCGTCGGAAAGAGAGTCCACGGGCGATTCAGCTTCGAGCTCGATGTCTGGTGGTCGTTTCTGACTGGCTAAGGTCAGATTTATGTTTGGCGGACGAAAGCGTTTTGAAGCGGACATCGTGGAAAGAGAAACACCTGGCCGTGATAGATCTGAGTTGCCACCCCCATATGCGTATGTAGTCATAATAATGGGTTGTTGCAAACAACCTTTGGCATTAATCCCGTCCACTGCGACGGAAACCAATAATTATACAACACGTCTATTTTACTTTACATTCTGCTTACACTCGTTAACTTTGTCGATAAACGCGCAAGCGCCTGTTGCTAGGCGGTGCCACAAGAACTTGGAAGCGTTCATGTGCGGAGACAAATACAACCAAATCATCCAACTCTCTTAGTCCATTTTACGTTTTTTTGTTACCTGTACGTAGCCATTGCAGTCCCTATATGTACAGCGGTTTTCTCGGAAATAATAATATGGGTTGGAATCGAATGCTCAAGGGGTTTCCGAAATATGTCCCTTTATCGCTAATAATGTCAAAAGAATAAGAGAGCACTGTAGCCTTCAAGTTAGGAGCCTTCAGTACACAGCTCCAAATTGTTTGGACGTCTTGAAGTGATGTTTGCAATTGACGGCAAATTGACGGCCTATGATATGATCAGGAAGCCCGATCATAGCCCGCTGTATTGGATATTTCCATCTTCTTACCAGTCTTGCCAAATCACTCTCTAGGTCCTTTACGGCTGATATGAGGATGAACTTGATAATCCAGAATTCATCGCAGTGCATAATAATCAATTACGTGTCTACGAGTCCATTTGTTAAACAAAGGCATGGTGTTTCATGCTACCAACAATCATGTAACCACATACCCTAGATTTCATTTGGCCATTGTGACTATACATAAGTGCAGATCAAGAGATGCTTCAAGATTACAAGTGTGATGCAGACGTGATACACTTCGTGATGGACGCAGAAATCATGATCGCGGTGTGGCAAGCCATGACCAGAACCAATCTTCTAAAAATAAATGCTTCATCCAGTACTTACTTACTCGGTACCCGTTCTGTAAGCTGTGATAGCCCATCTGCCTTATTCTTTCAGATGTAGTATATGTTGTTAACATGTTTGATATGAGAGTCCATGCGATGCAGATACTCTATTGATTGATAAGCATGATGAAGCTCCTACAGAATATGAGAGGCTTACGAGCCATGTATCTGTGTCCTTGAAAATTCTTTGCCAAGCGCCTTACAGCCACCAAACAGATCTAGAAAACATGACGGCAGATGGCGGTTCTGATGCAGACAGGATGCCATGGTCCATGGACGGCGAGGGTATGTAGTGAGAGCTCGAACGGTTGCTGAAATAGCAGGCGAGATGGTTCACAAATCCACTCCTTGCCGTGATAGCTGAGAAGTGAGAAGTGAAGAGCAGCCTGGCTAGAGCAGATCTAGACAACACGATCCTCATGATGTAGGAACGGCCGCAGAACCAAGTATCAGCGTCGATTGGGTATGAAGCTGTGGCTACAGAGGTAAATTGTCATCGATGACTGCTTCGAACATAAGTGTCTGGAGGAAGATGAGTGTTTGTCTGTATCGAGGATTTTCAATATGCCCAAGAAAACTTCGCGCGTCACGACGCGTCGGACTCGGATTCGGAAACTAAACGTCAAGTTTATGTTACCTTCCACCATATATCGGCTATGCCCTAGAGCAGAACAGACCTCAAGATTTCTCTTTCATACGAGCGCTGTATTAGCGTCCAAAAAGTCAGGCCAAAAAAATGGTTCCAGTGGTAAAAGAGGTTAAATTTTCATTACAACTATGACAAGTACATTATTGAAACTCTCGGCCAGGTTCCTCTAGAACACGGCTCACAGATGACCTACGGGAGAAACCAGGGTTGAAAAATTCAAACCTTGAGGTTGCTCCGAGGTCAACAAACTCGACGGATACTCGCCCCAGTGCCTTTGGCCGTTCTTCGTCTGGCAGAAGGCCACCCAGAAAAGAATTTCCAAGAGATGCTCTTCCACATGCAGACCTAGGGCCCGTAACGGCGTCCGCGATGCCTGCAGAGAAAGCTTCATTCAGACGTGGGAGGCAGAACAGTAGAAGTGGGAAATGGGGCAGAGAAGATGGTTTCTCCAGCAAAAGATTCCCACAAGAGGATGCACGCGGCCGTGAGCGGGAGCAGCGGTCAAACCGTGACACAAATCGGTACCCAAGAAAACACGTTTCTAACGTGGAGAACTTTATGACAGACAGAGGACATCGGGATGAATGGACACGGAAGCCGTCCCAACTCGAGGAAAATCGGTTCCCCAAGAAACAATTTTCGGAGAGGCAGGGTTTCGCAAGAGACGACCGACAAACAGACGACCGGAAAGGACAGAGGTCATCAGAACAATTTTCGGAGAGGCAGGGTTTCGCAGGAGACAACCAACGGACAGACGGCCGGAAAGGACAGAGGGCATCAACACAAGACCAACATAGCTCCCCTCGACGTAATTCCGAACCGCATGCCAAACCCAACAAACCCATTCCTGTCATTTCTGAACTCTCCGATGCTAACACCACCACTCATCGACCTAGTCCTGATGAACTTGCGACGGAATTTACATCGCCTCCTTTAATGCCTGGAATACTCTCTTGCTTGACGGACGTCATTGGTCCCAATGCAACTCCGACGCCAATCCAAGCGTTAAGTCTCAAATGGCTTCTGAATGGTGTTGGTCAGGTCAACGAAGAGTCTGGATGGAAGCAGTTTCTACTAGCATCTGAAACTGGATCCGGCAAATCTATCGCCTACCTCCTTCCTGTTCTGCAAAACCTCAAACTATCCGAACTCAATCCCACTTCGAAATTGCCACTAGTCAAGGTACCCGTTGGTCCAAAACGCGCCCTCAATCCCCGTGCATTGATTTTGGCTCCCACTCACGAACTTGCGCGTCAATTGTCTGGATTCGCCAAGTCTCTCTTGCATGAGGTCAAACTGCGAGTTCTTTGTGCTAGTCGTGCCAACATGAAGAGCACGAAAGAACGCGATGCCACGGCGAGGCAAATGGTCGCTCAAGTTGAATCGGACGAAGCCTCAGGGGAGTTCGAGTTAAAGGAACGCTCGGGATTCCCTGTAGATGTCGTCGTAGGGACCCCGATGAAGCTCCTGGAGATGGTGAAGGGGAGAGGTTGGGATCGCAAGGAGGTTAATCCTAATGAGCCTGCTGAGGAATCTGAAGAGGATGGACCGAAACCTAGGCGAGGCAGAGATAAGATGTTTGGGTTTGGAAAGTGGAGGAGCAAACCAGAGATGGGTTTGGCTAATGTCGAATGGGTCGTCGTGGACGAGGCAGATGTCTTATTCGGTGCGTTAGAATCGAACGTCGACTTTTGATACATATCTGACATTTTGAAACAGATCCTGACTTCCAAGAAACGACACGCCAGTTGCTAGCAGACATCAGCAAAGCTCGTGGCTATCCCATTCCACCTACTCCCGTTGCGCCTTTGACTCCCCATTCTTCTCCCACCCCGCCTACCACACTGGAAGTAGTACCACATGATTATCCTTTCAATTTCATCCTCACAAGCGCGACGATCCCTGCATCGCTTGCCACATACCTCGATACTCATCATCCTAAACTGATGCGCCTTGCCTCGCCCCGCTTACACCATCTTCCTAAGACCCTTCAAACGGAATACGTGAATTGGAGTGGTGGAAACAAACTCGCTGATATCGAACGCCGCATACGCCGTGTCTGGGCGGAGGATTCATCTACAGTTGGGATCAACGGGGATGCGCAACGTCTGAGCAAGGTCTTGATTTTCTGCAACAGGAGCAGCAAGGTCGATGAACTTGGGACTTATTTGGAGGAACGTGGCATCAAAAATATCGGGCTCAGCAGTACTAGCGAACACAGAAAGCGAGGCTCCAACCATCATCTTGATGGTTTCTTGCGCGGAAAAGAAATGGAGGGTCAGACTAGTGTCGACGTAGACAAGTCTTCACCGGTCGATTTGGGCGCTCCCATTGCTTCAGACCCTAAATCTCAGCCACACGTCATGATAACCACTTCCCTGCTCTCTCGTGGCCTCGACTTCTCTCCCTCAATCCGACATGTGTTCATTGTCGATGAGCCCAGGAACATGATTGATTTCCTGCATCGAGCTGGAAGGGCTGGAAGGGCTGGCGAGAGAGGGAAAGTAGTTGTCTTTGGAAAAATGAAAGGGAGGGGGAGTTCCGGTGCCAAGGATGTCAGGAAGAAGGTCGGCTCGCTCATCTCCCGCTGAACTGAACTTGGATTGCATGGCATGCTAAAGAAGGGGGAAACAAACACTACTCATTCTTTATATCTATAGTCATAATCTACTTACTAATAGCTTAATCTCACCAGATTTTGAAACATAGCTAGCCCTTAAATTTATCGCTCGGAATCACCTCTAGACCCAGAGCTTCGCCGTCGTAGGAACTTACTGTCATGTTTAACGGTGCCACTCCTGTAACATAGCTTCTGTTGCTTGGGCTACAATGCTCCGATGTGTTCTACTCTTCGCGTATGATGTGTGATTTGTATACCATGGCTCCCCTTCGTATGACAAAAGCTCTCACCGCAAACTCACGATTAGAATAACATTAGAATAAAATAAGCAAGCGCTGCATCATTCACTAGAAAACACTCTTGGCTCTTGCACCGTGGGCTCCACTCGGTCTGATCAACCAAAAACGTCTAAATATCTACTAACAACGCGCGCCGATGCTTTCACAAGCAGACAGCGCAGGCGCACCAAACGTCCTAGAGACTCTGCACAAGGCAGAGCCATGTTCTCAGTAGAACGAGCCAGCGTGAAGCTCATCAAGTGGATGCGGCATTTGTAAAAATACGAGACTCGGTCAGTTTTGATAAAATGGATCCTGATGAGTATGTTCTGTGCGAACGAGCGCGAGCTTATAAGTATGTTTTCGACAGTATTGATGCGCTCGCCACGGTATTTTCGGATCGACTATTGTCCAGAGTCTGGCTGAGCGTTGTGTTGCAAGTTAAAGAGTTCAGCGCATGCTCATTATAGGCTTCGTAATAATACAGAAAAGGTCCTTTCAAGTATCACCTTGCTCCATGCTAATAGGTATAGGCACCACGTGTCAAATTGTGCATGGGTGGTTTATCAAGGCCAAGTACTGCTGCGCGAGTGGTATATACGTGGAAATCAACCACGTAACGTAGCATAGCAAGGACTTCAAGTGGCGCCATCTAGTCGGAGATGGTTTGGGTGCCTGGTAGATATTATCCCACAAGGAACGGACGACGAAATCATCAGGATCTGGCGTCTTGACACTCGAAAGGTCACTGTTCAGAAGGAACACGACTATGAAGTAAGATGAGTCAGAGGAGATTGAACCGAAGCAGGATCTGAGAACGTACGAGTACGATCGAAGCTAGGGATGAGGTAAAATCCGTTGGAGGCAAGGCCTGTATCTTTGTCGATGAAAACACCAACAGTCCCAGAAGGATGATCGATCCATGTCCAAGGCGCCACCCCGCCTTCCGCAGATAACGTGAACGTGAAGTCAGGCCCTCGCGTCACTCGGATGTTCGGATTGAACAGATGAGCGTTTGCTAGAGACGTTGGGGTGAACTAACGAGGCATGTCAACTATTGAACTTGGGGTCATATCCGCAATCTTGAACCTCACGTATTGTTCGTTCGTCAGGTTCCTTCCATCGACCTCCGCCGTCACGTTGAGGTGTAACCAGACATCCGCTACATCCGTTCCAATCGGTAATATCGAGCTCATCCCAGTAGCCTCGAAGAGCAACGAATTATTCAGCGTCGGAGTCGTGAACTCGAAAGACGTTGTATTCAACGGTCTTCCCAACCAATCGTACCAGGTAGCTTCAGCCGTTCCTTTGACGTCCTCCCATCGATCTGAAATGACGAGTACCTCCAACGTCTCGTTTGCAGCTGTCCAAAATGGGTATATCGTCACCGGCGCGAAGGCCCCAACAAGGCCATACTGAAGCACCTTCCACCTCCCAGAATACTCCAAAGCCGACCAACTCACGCCCTGCCATATGTCATTGAGCTGCCATATCAGTGCCCCAAGGTTGTTCTCGCTCTGTCCCGCGCCATGACGGTACCACGCTATCTGCGAGACAATAGTCATGGTTTGGAAAACCTGGGTACTCCAGCACCACTGTGCGAAGGTATGGTTGGACTTATCGTTTAACGGAGGGGTGGGGAGCCAGAGTTCGACGGCAACGGTCATTTGGCCTTGGCCCTGCGGGGCATTGGGATTGGGCCAGGCGAAAGAACTTGCGGGTGGGTGGTGATCTCTTGACATGACTACAGTTGAGTTGAAGGAGAAGTCACCCGGTGACAGAAGAACTTCTTCCCAGGTGTAGAATGACGGCATCGAGTGGAACCCGAACTCGTTTACAAATCTGGCTGCTGGATATGTGGTATAATCGAAGGCGACTGAAGCGTCGTAGTTGAATCTTTCTGTGCGGATATATGAGAACGGAGATAATGTAACGCATAAGACGATGAACCTGAATTTCCATATAACTCGCCCTGGGTGCCGTTGTCGAACCGGAGAATGTATGGATCAAGGCTCAGCACACCTTTCGTGGTGGAACAGTCAGTATACGGTATCTGACTATTGTCAGTCTTTGCCGTGGTATCGCATATAGAATAGTGACTGACCGAATGAGTTTCTGAGACAACGATATCGTGTAAAAAGTCTTGGAAGAGGGTCACAAACTTTCAAGAAACTGAAATCAATTCACACAGGAAAACGCACGGATCCTTCAACGTACCTCGTCCAAGAGATGCCTCCCATTACTCGTCCAATAAAAGTTCCATATCGCAATCCCCTCGATCTCGTTCCCACCAGCCCATTGGACAACGCTAGGGTGACGGTTTATCCTTCTCACATTCTGACGAACCTCGGGCTCGATATTCTCCAATAAAAAGTCGTTGATGGGGTACAGCGCGTCAGAGAAAATGAGCTCCGACCATGCCATTATTCCCAGTTCATCACAAATGGAGTAGAAGTCGTATACACCACCGGCGACTGAAGCAGACGAAGGTTGGTATGTGCCGCCGCCCCAGACTCTCAGCTGCGCATGCCATTTTAGAACCTAAGGTGTCTATCTCAAGGGCAATTTAGTAACATACCATGTTCTGACCGCTCCTGACCACACTCTCAAGAATCCAACGTACGCGGTCGGTCGGTGTACGAGCGTAGAAGGGGTCAAAGGGGATAATATTGGTCCCAGACGCGTATAACGCTTTGCCATTAACCTTGAAGTGCCATTGGTCTCCCGGCCATATCCCACGTTGTTCAGTCTCTTGTTCCGGATACTGTGTCTGTGCAATCTCGACAGTACGGAACCCAGTCCTGGTGACAAAGTTCACAACAGCATTTAAGGAATCTTGCCCGGATCCAGAAGAAGGTACGTTCAGTACAACCGTCAGGTCGTACAACTTGGGCGTCCCGAGGTTGTGGGGGTACCACCTCTGGGGAACATGGTCTGGGATTGACCAGGTAGCTGTGATCCAGAACGATTCGCTCGTTGATACGGGGATTACGGAGATCGGGATGGGGTTGGACATCAGTTCGAGTTCGGGGAACGACAACGTGAGGGATGATTGGGGCACCGCCACTGCAGAGCGTAGACCCAAGGTAACGTTGACAATCCAGTCGGCTTTCTGATTTGGGGGAACTGAAAAGGATTGGCCTTGCTTGTAGATGTCGATAGACACTTCGTCGACGAATATAGGGCCGACTACATTGTCCGTGCTTCCAGCAGGAGGCGAGATGGGGGGTGTTCCTGTTTGTGGGACTGATTTTCCTGTTGACGAAGAGAGAGTGACGAAGTAGGCTGGCTTGTATATCCCTACAGGAACAAAGGCTGGGCCCTAATTTCCGAAGTTCAGCTTTGAAATGAAGAAATTAAAACCTTACCCAGTCCCACCCGTAGTCCGAGGCCACTTTCCGTATCGAGGGCCAGATGCTGGGATACTCAAACTAGAATGAAAGGAGAATGAGAAGGTGAAAGTTTTAAAATACAGGGACTTACTCCTCCATTTGGTAAGGACTCGACGTCGGGTCGGGTACTGACGTTCAACGCGTAATAGTAGGCGGACTCAAGTGACACGGTGAGGTTATTGTCGGTAGTCGACGGCGTGGAGATGGCGGCAGAAACGTCGAAAGTATATTGCCTGAACTGGTTGTTCACCCAAGCCACCGGATGCCCGCCCACACTCTAATGTTATTTCTAAGTCCGGAACTAAGCCGCCGGAACATAATCTACTTACGACGTTCGCGACAGTGTCGATACCATAGAACACCAACAGTGTAGTAGCGTCTTGAATGAGATCTAGGCTACGTCTAAACGGCGTAAGATCTGCTGTATATGTCCAGTTGTCATCAGCAACCCAACGCTGCGTAAAATCTGTAGCTTTCTTAGGGTTGGGAAGGATCCGAAGTATCAACCAGCGCACCGTTTATTCCAAGCAAGGGCTCTGTAATTATGCCGGCGTCCAGTAGATCCAGATGGACCTGAGATGGCGGGCCAGACGCGGGTATCTCAATCGATCCATTCTGATTCTTTAACGTCCATTGTAGTTGAGCAACATCATAGATAGCGCCATGCACTCTCAATGCTATCCAGAGGACAAGGAGCAAGGCAACCAAAGGCATATACATCCTTGCACCCTTGTGTTCCTCCAAGCCTTCGTATTATAGAGCGTCACCGCGTGCTCGTTGAGGTTTTGGAGTAGTATGATGAAAGGGTGATGGTCGACCGTCGGACGAACACAACAATACTGGACTGAAACCCTTGGCTCTAGAGACGGCGCGAAAGCCTTCCTTGAACACGGGACCGCGATGGTGTGTGATCAACTGTGGCCGGGTCCCTGAGGTGTGCTTTACAGGACAACAAGGGATCCAGAGGAGACGTCAATATATCACAAGACGCACGTAGTAGGACAGAAACTTTTCAACTTGATGCTCCTCGAAAGCATCATATAACGTACAGAATTTGCTCACAGAGACACGGCCAATATTCGATCTTTGGGAGAAATACTGATAGCTCAATGCAACGTCGAGACTCGACGGAAGTGTAGAACTGGGGTCGAATGATGGGTTGAACTTCGACACTGCCACCGTTGCGGGGCAGATCATCTGAGCGTAAATAACTTGCGCTCTTTCCCAGCTTGTAAATTTAGAACTCCGTTCGCAGCATGTCTCCGACCTCTGTTGAAGCCCACGCAAACTCCCTCATCAACAACATCCAATACCAAATTCTGGCATCCCGTACAGATATAATACTTTTGAAGTTAAAATACATGATTTCTAAGTAGATGGCTCGTTCGTAATTCATCCATCTACAAGAACTTCGCACCTTCGGCACCCTCTATCAACCCTGCAGAGGTTTTCGCATCCAAGAACAGTTCATTCATCTCGCCAATGTCCTCTATCTCGATCTGGGAACGGCTTCCAAGTGCTGCCAGAATTGAGGCGGGCGTCAAAAGCTGCAAAGCATACCTAATGGAAGGATACCGTGTCAGATATGACAAGGACTGAAGAAAGCTCGTGAATACCTCAGAGATGTCTTCTCTCCCTCAGCGGCCAGCTTCTCAAGCACACCTGGTCCCAGTTTGAGACCTTCCACGATAGCTCGGAGCTGTACAACTTTTCCAACTTGTTCCCTGGTGTAGCCCTCTGTCTTGACAATCATGCATCTAGAGCGCGCAACATGAAAATCAGTGTGGTGTGAGTGAAATGCTAGGCTTACCTGTCCAGGAGATCCACAGGAATGCCGTGCGGCGAGACGATATCGGAGGTGCCGCGAACAAGAGAGTTCCCTCTATTGGTGGCAAATATCACTGTCGGTGCCATAGGGGATTCCAAAAGGGCGTTGAGGTAAGTGAAGCATTCAATGTCCAGCATGTGAACCTGAGAAGATGGTATGATTTAGTAATGCACACTTAAAACCGTAATTGCAGAACTTGCCTCATCGATAAAGACGACACCCGGAACCACCTCTGCGACACCCTGGTCAACATAGCCCTTGACAATTTTGTTGACCTCTCTCCGCAATTTGTCTGTAACCTCCGTCCTGCCACTCTTCACTAGACTTCCCATTACGCTCATGATGTCCTGGCCACCCTGCGGACGTGCATTTGCGGAGTCCAGGTCGCCTAGTGTTACATCCTGCACGAGCTCTTTGTGCTTGTGCACGTCTCCTTTGGGTAAGGGCACGTATGTTTCCGACTCAAGGTCATACGACGAAGCATAGGCGTCAGACCGACCGACACGCTGAAGTTTTATGAACATATTATACTTGATGTAGGAGAAATAATATTTACCTTGACTGCGCCAGTATTGTGTTCTATATAGATGACATCTCCAACCACAATTTTTTCTTTGAGCATCGCCTCATAGATGCTGGGGTCCAGGCGTAGTTGTTTCGTTCCCTTGACTGTCTTGAGGCCGACAATGACATGAGAGACCGTCTTGCCATATCCGCTGAGAGGGTTCTCAGATTCGGTGGGCGTCAGTTCCGTCACTTCGCCTTCGTACACGTCTTTTGTTTCCTTTATCCGTAGACCTGAGAGGAAGAATCAAGGAGAAGTTCAACATCATGGTCGCAGGATATTATGAGAGTGTGGGTTTGCAGCTCTTTCCACTTACCAATTGCTCGCCTAAATGCCTCTGCCAAGACCTCTGTCTTCTTCACCTCCGTACTGTACACTTCTGAACCGACCATTGGGCAGAAAGGAACTTTTGAGCCAAGTTCATGGGAGACGGCCAATGCCAATGCCGTCTTTCCGGTACCAGGCGCGCCAACCAAAAGTAACGCGCGTCCAGAGAATTTGCGCGACTTGATGAGATCTACGATCACACCACAAGCCTTTGGAATGTTAGTAGTAGTATTGGAAGCACCGCAATATTCATACCTCGCGCGCGTTGGTCTGTCCGATGAATCCAGCGCCGTCGACGTTAGCGAGGCCTTCAGCAGTGAGTCCCAGGCCTTTAATGTGTGAATGAGGCGCAACGCGCGACGATCTGCCTGCAGAGGAGACAGATGGAGGTGGAAGGGCATTGTGAGCGACAGGGGCCGACGTAGTGGAGGTGCTGGCCATCGTTGTTCGTTAATGAACAGACGCCTGATAAATTTGAGACTTATCCCGACGTGATATTATTATTTATTTAATGATAACTATAGATATGGGCTAATAAATGAATTTCTCAGGAATGAATATCTCTCTTTGAACGAACTCTTTCCGTCAATTAAACTAGCTAGTTACCTGGGTTGGAAACATAGATAGATGTTTTCAATTGTTCGTCGATCTATTTGTCAATCTATTCGTCGTGTTTTGGTTCGCGTGTACGCGTCGTGAGCGACTATTAGTACGCCCTGAGGCGATATGAGGTATAATTTTTGGTCATGATGTATATCGCTTCCTCGTCTCATTTTAAAATGTGGCGCAGCTCGTTGGGTATATGAAAACACCTGGTTTTCTGATTCAACCAGACTCCAACTATTTCCGAATAGAAGTTTCAACTCACGTCATCTCCTACCCTTCCCCTTCCCCTTGACCAAGGTGAAACCATCTTCGTCAACCTCAGGCTCGTTTCGTGGTTGAGAAGGCAGCTGAAGAAGCTGCGGGGCTTCATCCTCCTCCTCGTCAGATACATCATCCTCGTCTTCCCATTCATCATCTTCATTCGAAGGCGCCTGCTGAGCTTCTGCTTTCTTTCCTTTCACGTTCTGTGCAAGTTGCTCGAACTTGATGATGCTATCAGCCTTCCCTAGCCTCGTCTCTTCCCACATATGGACGATATCCTGCGCAACACTTTCCGCGCTTCCGTCTTCGATGACTGCTTCGTATTCATCAGCCATGATCTGTAAAAGTAACTCCTCGATGTATTGGTCGTCTGGTGTCTGAGACTGCTCTTCGAATGTGTCGACGATCACTGACGCAAGCCAAGTTCGCTTTTCTGCTGCTCCAGGACCACCCCAACCCTCCTGTACGGCAATCCTAAGCGTGTACCACACAGCTAGCCGGGAAATGACTCCTCGGGCAAAAAGGACGGAAGAAGCAGGAGGAGCGGCAGCGGCATCCATGGTAGATCGATAAAAGAAAAGGTCAAGAACAGCTGAAATATAAGCTCAAAAAATGATACTAGAAGATAAGATAAGATTTAATGCCATTTGATTTGTCAGCAGAAAAATCTTGTAAGTAACGCGACGAGTTGTGAGAGGACGCGTTAAAGGTCCAGGAAACTGTGCGTCTTGATACTGTACTCCAAATACATTCGTTGATTTTCTTGATTTTCTTCATTACTAGGAATCCCCAATTTCATGCTCAGCGCCATTGCAGCTCGCAAGGCTGCTCAAGCCAACCGACAGGATTCTACTTCCGCAGAAAAACGACCTACAGTTCAATCACCGATTTCAGAAGAGACCTCTTTACAGGTCAAACCTTCTTCGAAGCGGAAGTCTTCCAACTCAAACCTGAATCCACCGAAAAGGAAAAAAAAGGAGAAATCAACACCTGCAAAAACTTCCAGACGTCTTGCCGAAGATTCTTTCAGGACCCAAGATGTCATTGTCATAGACTCTGACGTTGATCCCCTGTCCGAAGATTCGGTGGAGCAAGACCCCACGAGTAGCAAGGATAGATGGTCGCCGAGCCTCCCTTTGAACGACTCTTCAGACGAGGAAAATGATGAGGCCTTAGATATCCCTTCGTCACTCGCTCCGACTGAAGCTAACAAGCCAAATCTCCTTTCGACCTTTCATCCTACCCCTGGGCAGAACATGTTCTTCCTCGATTCAACAGAAGTGGGGGCTCTTCATTTGGATAGCGACCCAGTCCGTCATGCAACAGTGATCACTCTCTGCCCTGAAGAAACCCTCTGCATTCTTGGCGCATGTACATTCGTTGTTCTTCAGGGTTCTATCACGCTTTTAGGTGTAACATTATCTTCTTCCCGACAAAGCCATCGTGTCTTTGCTCCGCGCTCGGCTCCACTTCCTATTTTCGAAGGAATCGATGGAACGGGTTCCATTTCCAATATTCATAAGCTGCCGCAGGCTTTGAATTCCCTGATATCTACACCCGTCGCCTTGGTGCTTCTCCAAGAGCTTCATTCAGGAGTGGAAGGTTTGGGTGATATATGTCGGACCTTCGACGGCGTTTTTGAGCCATCGAGATGGCAGAAGTCTACAACATCTTCAGTTCAGCTTTCTGGTGTTCACATGGTAATTTCTTCGGTTGTATTGATTTTTCGGTTAATTCTGGTAATTTTCAGGTCTTGTCTCAGACAAAGGATGTTCAGGCTTTTGAAGCTCCTGTTTCCTGGCAGCGAGCGCTGTCATCAATAACTTCCGAAAATGCATCTGTGCATTTTGTGAAAGGCCCCAAGAAGTCCGGGAAGAGCACGTTCTCGAGGACTCTTGTAAACTCGCTACTCACTCGGTACGTCCGGTTCGCCGACAACCCTTTCCAGAAGTAATTTATAATTTTTCAGATATCAAAAGGTTGCGTATCTCGAATGTGATTTGGGTCAGTCAGAATTTACACCTGGTGGCATGGTGGCCCTCAATGTTGTGTCTCTTCCATTGTTCGGTATGCCTCTACCTTCCGAAATCATATTCCCTTGCTCATTGTCAACTTTAGGTCCTCCTTTCACTCATCCCACACTGCCAAACAGTGCACATTATGTAGGTGGAACGACTCCACGTTCTACTCCTTCACACTATCTCGCGGCCGTGCAAGCCGTTCTCGAGACATATCGTCTGGATATACAAACGCCGGCGATATCATGGCATATGTCCGATGAAGACACGCGAATAGCGGATTTTATCCCCTTAGTCGTCAATACGATGGGTTGGAACAAAGGCCTTGGTGCCGATCTCACTCTTAAACTACAGGACATGATCGAGCCAACGGATATCTACGAAATTGAAGCTTATTTTGACCCAGCATGGCCTGCAGTTGCACACAAAGACACCCCATTTGCGCCACCCTCGCATCCAGCCAAGCTCCATCTCCTCAAACCTGCTCCGACCTCCGAGTCTACACTATCCACTAACTATTCTGCAGCGGACCATCGCTCCCTTTCCATCATGTCGTACTTCCATGCAGTATTCCCCAGCTCTCTCCTACCTAGAGATGAGCTCCCGCAAACGACTGCTTTGTCATGGCGCACCTCCCTTCCACTGTGTGCCCAGCCTCCATTTGAGGTTAATTGCGCCAAGTCATTTGACAAGGTGGTCTTGACGGGAGCTGGAACGGAGGACGTTGTCCCTTCCGAAATATCACGCGTTCTTAATGGCGCCCTTGTTGCCCTTGTCGCGTGTACACCGGGCACCCTCGACCTGGATCTTGATACAGAAATAGCTACACAGCCTATTCCGTACACTCAGGGATTCGCAGTACCGTCACCAGCTTCATCTTCTTGCCTTGGGCTCGCATTGGTCCGTTCGGTCTCCCCACCTGGGCCGCAGATACAATTGCATGTATTGTCACCGTTACCTCCCCGTATACTCGTCGAAGGCAGGGTACTTGTAAAGGGCGAGTTGGAACTTCCCATTTGGGGTATGCTGGATCACAGAGGAGACGGAGGAAAGGTATCAGGCGTTGAGAATGAGAGAGTGCCGTTCCTACAGTGGGGGAGGGGAGAGGGTATTGGAAGTGTGAGGCGAAGGATACGACGAAATCTGCAGCGTCGAGGACAGACATAAGTTACACTGTGTACGTGGATAACATAATTTGCATACATTCGATGTAAATGCTATACAGCTCTGAATGATAATTTGCACGGGTAGATGTTAAGTAGATGGGTCCAAAGTATGGCTTTGACACAGCGAAGTCCATGGTTACTCAATTACTGTGATACATAGGGTCTTCTCTCACAGAAGTCCGCGATCTAAGCTTTTTTTTCGTTACACAACAGAACGTTAGTTCGACCATCAAAAGCGATGTGTGCGGTTCGACATCGTAGGGTTCAAGGCCCAAGGATACAGTTGTTTCGGCTGTCACAGGTGCTGCAACTGTTTTTCAGATGATCTTGAAATCATAATAAGGACTTATTACTACAGTGATCATCCTGGTGCTCATGATCAGTCGTCATTCGACTATATTTTCACATTTTACGCATAGTGTACTGTACTTGTCCAAACGATCTGTTACATTGATATCCTCCTCTTCCTCTTCCTCTTCCGTACCATCAAACCATGCTACTCCGACGCGATAGCTGAGTCCATTGATAGAAACTTCAGCCTACCTCTTTCTCAGAAGTATTAAGAACTACGCAGGTAGAAAAAGGTCACATCCAACCAAATCAAAAATTAAAGCGAAATGTCATCTGGGGAAACTACCATGTCATGTCGGACCTGCATTCAACAGTGATTCAAGCTAAGAGAGTCAAAAAGAGTGTTACGACATTGAAGAGTATCTACGCACCTGTTGAAGTACTTGGGAGCCACCGGCATCACCGTTATTCGTTTGTTCCAACGTTAAGACACCAGAAGTTGATGCACCAGCGGCGTCCGAAGGCTTCGTGGATCAGGATGGGACAAAAAGAATACGAAAACCAACTGACATGTTTTGCACTCGATGAATTTGCCTTCTTAGCAGCGGTTCCGAAAGGAATGTCGTCTCTTGGAACGATGTCGATTAAGAAGTCGAACTGATCAGATTTGCTTAGAGCTTTGGCGATATCAGAACGAGAAAGCGTTCGTCGTTTGTTGGCGTCCGCAACAATGAATGCCCTTGCTGTGATCTCAGAAATGAAGACTACGAAAATGACGTTCAGAAGCGCATGAAATACAGATCAAACGTTTCTCGAACCTACTTTCGCAAGCCTTGCAGAACAGAATCGGAGCTGTGCCCAAATGAAGGTTGCACTATTGAGACGCGTATAGTATAATCCTCATACCAAAGATGCATACCGTCTGCTGCAATCATCTTGTACATACAGCTCAAATCAGATTACGGGGGAGTACTCCGCGCTATGAGCCCTCACTTTAACGTCGGGATCGCTCTTCATCACTTTCTTTATCCGGGCCAAGGGCAAAGGTGGGTGGCGATAATCTGGAGTTTCTTGTTCGGCGACATCTACTTGGCGCTGCCAGAAAGACCGCAGGAAATCGTTGAGTGGTTCACCTGGCTGCACGTATGGCTGATTCGACATGGGATGATGAGAGTCTAAATTCAAAGTTGATTCGACGTTGTTGAAACCATCAAACCCTAACCCAATACCTAGCAAGTCGAACTTCACTATACAGATATACATTCTATTCAGATACCGATGTCTGGATATTCCATCCTTCTTCTGTCAATCTTTTGATTCGCTCCAACCCAGGAAAGATGGTTTCACTGGCTTCCATGCCCCCATCACCACTCGCTAACAGAACAAAGTGCGCGTGCGCGATATGGCTCGCAGGGGTTGTCTCCTTTCTGCGATGCTCCAACATCGTGAGATGCAGGTCCAGCGCACCGTAGTCATCGAGGTTGGTGAAGGCGATGAAACACCGAAGTTTCTGAAGCCTCGGAACCAGCTCCCCGTTCGCCATCTTTCTTAAAAGTGACGAGGTGAACATGTGTCCGGAACCGAGAATCAATTCGGTCAGAAGGGGAGTCGATTTCAAGATTCGCTCGATCTCGTGTACTGGGACGTTATGATCCTCGATGCGGAGTCTCTCAAGGATACCTGAGCGAAGAATAAGGGGCGTCCACCTAGAGTCCCAACTTTGCTGGCTGCCTGTCTCTATGACAAAGCTGCGGAGATTAGGAAAGTTGATATGAGAGGGTTCCAACACGTCATTGAATAGTGAGGTCCTCAGTAGCGTGATGTGAAAGGTGTGGAGGTGAGGGAGCACGAGTGGAAGAGAAGGGGCCGGAAATTCATAGTAGTCATGGGCCTGGATGCCAGCAGCGAAGGAACAATCGGCGAGATTTGGGGTAAGAGCTAGGATACTTATAAAGTGCTCTGTGCATAAGATTGTGCTGGGGATGTGGAGACGTGTAAGCTGGGATAATGGGAGTTCGTTGATCCATGCCACTGATGTCGAAAGGCTACCTGCGCATGAAAACTCGCGAAGATTAGGGCTGCTGAGAAGGTTGTGAGTTCTACCCATATCAGAGAGATGATGGCCTTTGATATCCAAGGAACGTAGGGATGGCAGAGTACCATAGGGCAGTGCAAGAAGTTGCTCCAGCGTGGTTGAACTGCGATGGACACCTAGTTGTATGACACGTCCAAGTTCCGTCATGAATGGATCGAGGGGATTTGAATCACTTGGATCGTTATAGACGGTCAAGGAGAGAGGAACTCGTCCAGACCTTTCGATGAATTGCCTGGTATTCTGAAGGAAGATTGAATATGAAGCATCTGATGCCAGCGGTGCAGGAAGAGCGCTGTGATCATGACTACGGTGGTTGATCTCGATTTGACTCCACAACTCGGGTGTACGAAACGAAAGTTGCCGCCATTTCAAACAGACTCTCCCAATAATGTGCTGTTGTTGAGTAGCGACATGAATGGGTGTTACTGGGGTATCAAAGCAGCACAGGTCGAAAATGTAGGAGAGGATCTCGTTAGCCAACTTGCGCAAAGGGGCGCTCGCTGAACCATAGATATCGATTTGGGCGGCTTTGGTGCGGCGACGAAGATGAAGGTCGTCGAGTAAAGCTTGAACACGGGTGATTTCATCGTCAATGTGGATAAGATCATCCTGCGCCTTTGCTAGGAGTGTTTGGGCCTGAATACGGGTAGATTCAGAAAGAAAACCATTGTTTTGTACGGCTTCTAAGATGGCAATTTCATCCGAATGAAGGTCCATGTCCCGAACACTTTGAGTTTTGTGATAGTCCATAGATGAAAGCAAAGTGGGGAGGCTAACACGAATCGTGATGTGCTATAAGGCCAGTATAAATTAAGAGATGCACGGTGTCATGTCAAGGATTCGGAGATAAAGACTCTCCGAGCCAGGACCAATCGAAGTTTTCAGGGCGAACTTGATATCTATATGAGTACATAGGAACATAAGAAAGAGGGCTCCAGAGGCAGGGGAGCGATCTGGTTTGTGCAAGCAGGGACGGTCAGGGCTGAGCGCTGAGGGGCGTTATTCAATGTCAAGAATCAATACATCCAAATTCCGATCAATAATGCTCTTTCACCTCAACGTTCTCTTGATCCTCTTCAGCTGGGCTTGGTCCACGCGTGCGTCCCAGGAGGATGCTGTTCGCGATTTCTTTGGGAATAGTTCAGCGCATACCAATAACTGGGCTGTGCTGGTCTGTGCATCTAGATACTGGTTCAACTATAGGGTGTGTTGGCCTCACTCTAGTCATCAGTGTACAAGTGTGAATCGTTGTCTAGCATATGGCTAATGCCCTTGGTATGTGAGTGACTGTCCTCTTGAGTGTATTCTTCATGCTGACGTGCATTTTACAGGTATCGAACGGTGAAGCGT
The DNA here is from genome assembly GCA_018221635.1 of Tephrocybe sp. 10521TJB. NCBI lineage: Eukaryota > Fungi > Basidiomycota > Agaricomycetes > Agaricales > Lyophyllaceae > Tephrocybe > Tephrocybe sp. 10521TJB. The sequence continues at coordinate 31,693 of JABAJS010000028.1, read as the reverse complement.
CTCGGCATTCCCGACTCGAACATCATCCTCATGCTCGCCGACGATGTCTCATGCAACTCCCGTAACAAGTTTCCAGGGAGCGTTTACGCTGACCGTGGACGACATATTGAACTCTATGGAGATAATATTGAGGTTGACTATCGCGGGTATGAAGTTAGCGTCGAGAACTTCATACGTGTCCTGACTGGTATGTAGTCTCAATAACTCGCGCGCCTCGGTATATACTAACTATCCCCTAAAGGCCGCATGGATCCATCGGTACCACGCTCCAAACGTTTGCTGACTGACGACAGGTCAAACGTATTTGTATACATGACGGGCCATGGCGGCAACGAGTTCCTCAAGTTCCAGGACAACGAGGAGATAAGTGCATTTGATATTGCTGATGCGTTCGAACAAATGTACCAAAAGAAACGGTGCGCTTCTTTCTTTTGAATCAGTAACGTAATTCTCAATGGTTGATCAGGTACAATGAAATCTTCTTCATGATTGATACATGTCAGGCAAACACAATGTACTCCAAGTTCTATTCGCCAAACATCCTAGCGACAGGATCCTCACGGCTAGGGGAGAACTCGTATTCCGTACGTTTCATCCTTCTTCACTTGCGTCTTCTCTCACCCGCTAAGGACTCTGACATCACAGTACGAAAATGACAATGACATAGGCGTAGCTGTGATCGATGCGTATACCCACTACGTCCTCGAGTATATGGAGGGCATAAACAAAACAAGTCATCAAACCATGGCCGACCTCGTGCGCCTCGTTATTTTTGACCCTCGTCCAAAAAGCTGAGCTCTATCCAATTCTAGTTCGGTAGCTACGATGTCAGTAAAATCAACTCCCACCCCGGTGTTCGCAGCGACCTCTTCAAACGTTCACTTGAAAACACGCTCATCACCGACTTCTTCGGTGGCGTCGCGCAGGTTGAGGTCAGCCTGCCTTCTCAAGCCCGATCCCATCCGCCCTCGCAGTACACGGAGCAATCACCTCCGCCAAAAACTCAAGTACATGCTGCGACATCCCGCAAGATAGCATTGGAATCCGGTACATGGGCAGGACAAAAGATAAGAGCATGGGGTTCGCTTGCAGCTATCGTGGTTTTGGTTAGTTGGGTTGGGAGGAAGTGATATTTCTGTTCCGCGGACACCGCATTGAGATGCTTTAATATGCCACCTGTAATTATCTTTCTCAAGGCGTTCTATGCCAGCTTTCACAAGTAGGATCGAAGTCCAGGTTGAAACTATCTAAGTTGGTACTAATCAACAAACACTACGAAATCAGCCAATTCTATAACATTCAGTCGGTAATAAGAGCCATCGAACAACTTTGTACCGTCCTTCCCGATGACTTCAAACCATCACAGTCGACAATCCGCAACAGCGAGCATTGAAATTGAACTCTGCATAGGAGGGAGCATGAATCAAAAACCAGCAATCCCTTTAAAAGCCTCAAAGCACGAAAGAATCGCGCGCCTATCCTCAACATCCTTCATTCCCTTGGTCGAGTTCACAACGGATTGAGATTACGGGGGGTGACAACACAACACGCAGGTGATAGTGGCAGGATACGTGCCTTGAGCGACGTGATTGACCAAGTCCTGCGTAACGGGGATCTTGAAAAATGTCGGCGTGTTTCCGAACATCGATATTCCAACCATGGTCTGTCATATTGAACGATCCATAACACAAGCCGAAAAGAGACGCTGTAACGCACCTTGCTTTTAAGTGGATTCAGACCACGTTTCACTCGGCTCTTGTTATTCGAGGTGAATGCTGCAATGGCGTTTGCGATGAGTGGAGGTGCAGGATCTTTACTAGCCTTGTGGTGACGCGTATCCTCCTGAACGATTAGAGCGACCTCGTCCTCCACGTAATCCCGTAGGAGCATATCCATACGCGCTTGACGAGATCTACCACAGATTAAAAGCTTGAATACAAATGAAGCGATTTCCAGTGACGTAGTGCATAGTCCTAAACAGGGTCCATGTAAAATCTCTGACCTCGCCTCCGCCCTGACAAGGAGTCTCCGCTCGCTTCATCAGGTCTCCTAGAGTAGGCAATGGGTCGTCCATGCTGAGCGAGTCGAGGGAGTCGATGAACTGATTAAGAGCTGGGGGTGGTGATGGGAGCGCCTTAAAAAAGGTAAACGAGTCTTGTACTTGGACAGAAATGTTATAGGAAGCTAGGTCGTCGTTCTTCCATTGTTGTGCAGGTTTAGGGATTCGAGCGATATTGGCCATAGTTAGGTATTCAAAGTAGTAAATGATATATATATATATGTCTCGGTGATTCAGACGTCTGATCGTGCGATGATGAATCAGCATAGGGTCCGTATAAAAAGGAGACTCAGAGCTAACATGACGACGGGCCTGGCCGGTCTGAACCTTGAGAATTCAGTAGTGAGAAAGGTGGGGAAGCATTTAAATCTTGGACTGGATACTATATATTGAAGTATGACCCAAGATGATACCATGCATACAACTGTGGAACATACGGCGCACGGGTATCATCAGATAAACAACGGGTATGTGTGGAGTTTAAATCTCGTTGTTAATTATCCTCTCCTCGCCTCTCGACGACATTGGATAACTAGACGACCAAACGTTAACGCTGTCACGTACTTAATCCTTGAAACTTGAGTACTTGAGTATTTGAGTAGTCAAAGTTCAGCGCTCACTGTGGATTCTTGTTTCACTACGCCTTGAAGTCTCGACCGATATTGCTCTCTGACAAAACAATCCCAACTGAGAAATCTGTGAAAAAAAATGCAGGCCTCTTACAAGCTTAATGGCGACTATGCAAGCTTATGGATACTTTATACCGTTAGGCATGCAAGGGCCTGTTGCAAATCCGTCATTGTTTGTGCCTTGTCTTACAGAACATCTAGGTACGTGCTCAGTCTCCGAGTCTCGTACGTGTACCTCACCGCCGATCTTTTTGGGCTACGCCAATGGTTTCACTCAGAGAGGGAGGGTATACGTGCCACAACGTTCAGCACCGCATCTAATTAGTTGCTATTGAAACACCAGTCTTGCAGTGTAGATCTGCCAAACATTCCGCCGACTCGATGTCACATTTCTGCGCCGTGACCAATTCTGACGGTGAGCCTGTCGCAAAAATATCAACAGGTTTGACGCACTCTGGCAGGTTTGGGCAGGTAGTCGTCCGCCAAGAATAACTGTGTCAAATGTATTTTGCTTGGCACTTCACCAGTCACTTACCAGCGCGGTGGTTGAGAAGATTAGGAGTGACCAGAAAATCCATAAAGACTGCCCATCCTCGTCACTAATCCTTCACTTCCTTCGTTCGTCCTCCTTCACTGTTAGGCCAGGTTGCCCTCTTCACTTTTTTTCTTCTCATTTTCACTTCTATTTCGGTTGGCCCTACATCTCTGTTGCAGACAAGTGAGATTATTCGCGGTCTGTCCAAGTCACCTCTGGATTGACCTGTCTTTAGTCCCCTCATCCACCATAATGTTCGCTAAGTTCGCCATTCAGTTTGTAACCCTCGCCACAGTGGCAACCTCTGTCTTCGCCGCCCCCCTTGCCCTCCGGTCCACGTACGAACTGGGTGTGTATTCTATTGAATTCCGTAGATGAGACTAATCTTATATCATACATCAGCTTCTCGTGGCTTCACCAGCTTCAATAACTGGGGAGGGCTTTCATCTATGTCTAACTTTGATAACTTCTATGGCGTTGACGATTTCGATGGATCCCAATATAATCAGGTCGTAGTATCTCAAAACGAACTTGTTTGCCACGCCCAGCAGATCGAAGTCATTCAACAACGTCTCCTTGTCCTTCAGGAGATGGCGAAAAGGTTAGGCTTTGGAAATTACTTCCATTACTTTCAGATTTTTTGACTAACTTGCATATACAGAGTCATCACAGAACTTACATGCGACGTTGAGACTCAGACTATTGTATTTGAGCAATGGTACTCTGGGCTTCATGGTTTCAGCCGCGATCTACGCCGCTACACCAACCACCAAGTCGGCTACGATCGTCACATCTCTGGGTACTATGGCCAATTCTTTGAAAACGATGGCTCGCTTTCTACCCACGATCTCGGCTTTTCCGGTCATGATCTCGGACACGAGACTGTCATTGTTGGCGGCAGCAACTGGGATGATAGCCGTTCGCGCGTTTCCGTTGAAAATGCATATCGGTCTTCTAGGAATGCCTACCGTGCGATTCATCCCAACTCGTCTTAAGTACGTCTGCAACAACATGGCTTTCTTATACTTAACCATACCCAGGTTGTGGGTGACTGGACTCGAAAGGTAGAACGGACACTTCTATTGATGTCGGTGATTCGTTGAGGGACGATCTTCACCAAGATGTAATTTACTTTACCATACTTAACTACTCGCCGCCTTTTGGACATTACTTACTGCTTAGAGGTCTGAGACTCAAATATAGGGATCTTTCGAATCCTTTTTGCTGAATCAACGTAATCAATCGGTGAAGAATACAGCGTACACAGGGTCAAAGTCATGAGCTTCGGAGTCCTAGTTATTCGACATTTAAACATAACCGGTGGATACCATGTCGAAGAGCCATGATAAGCGGCCTATTCAAAGTCTATACTGGTCCCACCAGGTCGGAGCCTGCCTCCGAATATCAAATTCCAACTCTGTCCTGGCTCATCTTAGCTTTTATACAATGCCTTGGCATTAATATTAGTACTTAGTGAGCACTCTAAGAATCTATTGACATACTTCCTTTAATCATTGAATTGATTGTTACATTAAGGCTTCTACCAGTCATTCCCTGCGCATGGTCAATAAGTGCGTTTTTCAAGCATCATGGATCAAGCCACGCCGATGTGCTGATTTCTGATAGCATCATGACGAACAGAAATTCCGAGAATCAGATGTGTTCAAACTTGAGCGGTTCCTTCATAGCAATGTTCCATCGACGGCCTCCCTCATTTGAAACCCTCACGGAAGGACATTACGCATTCGGCTTTGGTCGTAGATATGTTCTTCCCAGGAATGCAAGTCCGAAGTGCCATGTCCTGCCATTATTTAAGATATAATACACACTCAACTCCATTCAGAAAGTGCCCTGCGTTTACTTTAAGCAGCAAGTCAGCGTGAATAGTGATTGTTAAAATCCACTGTGGGCCGTTATTATGCCCCTAAGTATTGGACTCGAACGGGCTACCAATCCTTCCCACTGATCTAGGTGATTGTGACCCATCAAGTATTTCGTAAATAGCCTCTTTCACTATTTTCAATGTAAGTAGTACCTGATTCATTAAATGCAGTCCTCTAGAACTCCCAGTAACTGTGACACCACGATCTGCGAAGCGGGCAGACTTGATCACGCGCTTGCGAAATAAGTTCATACAAGGGGTAGCGTTTTTTGTTTCTATGCCTGCCTGGAGAACTCGCACAAGCGTGATTTATAGTGACAGTTGGTTACTTCGTTGTGTCCCAGAACATACTATATTCTCCCCCCACTCAATGTATCATCAGATATGATCAATTTTAACTCCAGAATGAATTGACCATTGTATCACATCCATGGTACCGAAAACCCGGTGACCCGCTGTCGTTAAATTTCAACCTATTTCTTCTTGTCACTAGCCAGGAACCAACTCTCTTCACCATCCTAATCGTTCTATAGACCAGCCATACACATGACCATGCTCATCCGCAGCATTGCAGAGACGCTGGTTACGATCTAACTTCGAGATCTTGACCACGTCGTCCGCGTCGAGTGTGGGCAGCTAATCTTGGGCATGAGCAGAAACGGCTGCAAACGAAGAACGTACAACTTACAGTGATATTCTCCCTCTGGCGTTCCTCTTTCTCACTCTTCGGAACAATGCTGACATTGCGAGCGATATGCCAGGCTAGAGTAATTTGATTTGGTGTCACTTTGTACTTGGATGCGAGTTCAACGATGAGGGGGTCGTTGCGAACAGTGTCATAGCCTAAACCCGTTCAATATCAATGTGGGGCACATCGCATACATATGAGATCGGACTGACCGCTCGGCGCATATGCGGTTAGCACAATTCCTTTCTTGTCGCAATATTGTCGCAGTTCTTCCTGAGCGAGATACGGGTGCAACCTGTAAAGTCGATCATCAACAGTCTGATAATAATGATGAATGAATGCAAGCGCGTACTCGACTTGATTCACAGCTGGTGTGATTTTTGCCGTGGTTGAAAGCTCCTCGAGGCTACGAGGAAGAACTCAGAGAATCGTTTGAGAAATGATAAATCTGACGTACGTCTTGATTGAAAAATTGCTGACGCCAATTGCCCTCACTTTTCCGGCGTCTAGGAGTTTCTCGAGCTCTGCCCAAGATTGATGGAAATTGACATCCTCTCTGACTTTCCACGTCCCATCGGGGTTCTTCCTCGAGTCGGAGCTATCTTCAGGTGGGCTATGAAAAGACGAACCTGAATGGGACAGGAGTGATACAAACTTTCAAGAGGTGTTGCTTGTGGCCAGTGAATAAGAAACTAGTGAAGGATGTTGTGAGGCAACTCTGACATGCAACTGTATACGAAAAACATACCAGATCAAGATAGTCGACGCCAAGCGCTTTCAAGCTTTCCTCGAAAGTCTCTGCGACAATATGGTGGTGCGATGGGCTGTACATATATCAGTATTGTGCAGGCCTCCAAGTGTTGATAAGTTCTTGCCTGAGTTTGCTGGTTATGAAGATCTCCTCGCGAGGAATTCCCGATTCTCTAATCGCATCACCAACAACCCTTTCAGTGTCTGGAAATAAAGCTTTATGAGGGATGAAGAATGCGTGAATAGTTTCATCTGCCCACAGTAGACCTGGGCAGTGTCGATATGGCGATAGCCAACCTATCACAAATGAAAAACCTAGTTCTTTGGCTCGCACAGTCTCAACGGACTCACTGAGAGAGCCGTCAGAAGCCATTCTTTGGCCTTGGAACGTCCCTCATCATTATTAGGCGCCCATGCTCCATGGCCTTACAGTGAGCAGAAGTTGATGATCGGATCAGATCAGCGTGGACATTGGGCAAGCGAAGATACTCACCGACGGCAGGAATGTCAACCCCGTTGTTGAGCTTTAGGCTAGGAACTGAATTTGGCGTAGACATGGTCGAAGTGATAGTGAGAGAATTGTAATTACTAAGAAGGTAGGCCTGACGCAATCGGTCCTCCTGATTCGCTAGGTCGCCCGCCGGTCATGCATCATGAGTCACTCTACTTCAGTGGAAAAACAGGAGCTGCAATCTAACGGCATCTAAGGCCTCTTCGCGTCAAGATTTCATACCAAGACCGTTCACTTCCTCCCACGTTTTCGCGAGGGCCTACTGGAGGGAGGTTGGAAAACGGTTGGGCATAGCAAAATTCCCACGTCGTATCCAACGTCGGACTTCGGATACATGGTCACATGATGACGCTTTGAACGCGAGAGCAACTCCTAAGTACTTCTTGATCTGGTACCACCATCACCCCTATAATTTTACATCCACACTCAATGCAAACTATACAACAAATTATCCGCCAGGATGCTGGTCCATCCCGTGAAGATATAGTCTCATGGCTAAGCGGACAGGATCCGGTTCTCAGTCCCCCGTCTCCTATTTCGTTCACGCCAGAAATCACCATTTCTATCGAGCCCGTGTCCGCCTCAAACTCCTCAACTGTATCAGATATGAGTAGCAATGCCTCGGATAGCTCTGTGTCATCTTCCGACTTGGAGGAGGACCTTTCGGAGACACTCGATGATAACGACACAGAACCGTCTGTCCCGATACGAACTATCATACAGGGCATCCGCAAACGTGGTGGGAGGTTCAGCGCACCACCTGCAGATAGAACCTCTTGGCCGAGCGGACGTGATCATGTCCTCTTCCCACCGTCACCTATTCTCCTCACCGGGCCATGCTTTGCTCCATTCAACGTACATTGGTGGAACAACGAGACCATCGCGATACACGACAAGGTCACCAAGATGATATTCAAGAAACCTAGGGTACCGAAGACTCCTTATTATAAACAAATGCCTTTTACCCCACCGGTAGAACCCATTTCCTCTACCAAGACCGAGACTGCGCCGACCTTGGCGCCTCTGACTGGATTGAATGGATTGGGGATAACGATCAGTGCCTCGAACCGCTCTGTACAATCTTTGGAGTCGTGGATGTCTAACTCTTCAGAGGGTGATCTGTTGGAGACTCCTATCGATGTCAGCGTCGCTTTTGTACCTCTGGTAACGGCGGAGGAATCTGTCTCATCGGCGAAACAAAAGTCAAAAAAGGCTTATAAAGCCTCTGAGTTTTTAGATATGTTATGTATGAAAGCTCGAGCGCGGTGTAGCACCTTAAAGCGGTCTTTAGGCCGAGGTCGGAGACGTTGAAGGAGCAGTGAGGCGATCGTTGCTGGCGACGGTTGTGCAGGTTGGTTTGGCACGTAATGATTGCATGATTCGCATACCAATGTAAGTTTAGCAGTTACCGTCCTCGTTGGCTGACCGTTTTCATTCAGACATCAAACCCAAACCCCCTGCCCCTTCGAAGGCCTTTGCCCCCCCCTCGAACGCTCCACCCACCCCCACCCCTCTTTTGAACGCTCTGGATTCTCTGACCTTCTTTGAGATGGATATACACTCGTGATTCAAGCCACTTTTTGCCATGCAGTCGATAAATCACTGACAAATACTCTCTTCTAGTGCTCTCTTGATTTCAAGTATGTTATTCATTTATCGCCCACCTTGGCTGATTCATCTGCCTTTCAGGTAGTAAGAACCCCCTCTCCAGTCCCCTGCTTCACATACGCGCTGTACGCACAATGGATCGCATCGCCTTGGTCCCTCGCCGCCAAGGCTTCTGTATAAGGCGGCGAGGGAATTGAATGAAAAAAGAAAGTCCCTTGTCCTTTGTTACATCAAAATTGCGCTCATGCTATCATCTATTTATCTCTCTTTTCGTTCTTTGTATTATTTGTATCTGTCGACTTCTGTCCTCTTCCTCTTCTACCAAGACTCGCCCCTTGCCCCTTTTGCGTTCATTAGCGCCCCGATTGGACCTTCGCTGCTCGCACCGCACTTTCCCCCTGCCCTGTTCGTAACTGTTGCAGCTCGTTCACATGCTCTTTGGCCCCCTGGTTCCTGCTGCTATTACTTCAAACCCGTTCTTGGTAGGATTTTTTCGATGATATTTTTTCTTCAGGAAACTCATTCAGAACCACTAGGAGGAACTGTTGCAACTTGATAGGAAGTGACTGATGGTCCACTGGTTCTGTTGAGTTGGGTGGGGATTTTCCCTTAGGCATGTCTTCTCACTCGATATGTATTGCCTGTCTCTCTGACTGCTGTTCTAGCGGAGCCTATGGCTACCGTTCAAAGACGGTTGGGATAGTCACTAGTACATTGTCTTGTCAACGTTGTCGGTTTTGTACAGGGGAATCGCTCGCTATAAAAAAAGGAACTTAGCCGCCAGTCTGTTTCATAATAGGGGCTAAATAGGGATGATGACTAGGACTACGTGCTCGAGGTTGCAAGCGGAGAATGCATGGATCGCTTGCAAATGAATCGCAAAAATATCTCGCAAGATGATGAATTATACAGTGAGTGACAGGGGTATCGACTCTACTCGTTTCTATATGTATGCGAAGAACCCATCGCGGTCGCCTTCTTTCTTCTCTACAGTGCCCTTCTTCGCCAGAAAATCACCTGCTGCCATTCTGATTCTCTCGCTTGTCAGCGGAAGCCTAAACTCTTGTACATCTGTAATCCCAGCATCTTTGCGGGCAGATCTGAGTGCGTCGCGAATTGCGAGTGCAACAGATGCGCCGAGGAAAAGTGGTGGCTCGCCTAGATAAGATTATCAGCTTTTTGTCAACACATTACTCTGGACCTTACCAATGCCCTTGGAAGCCTAAGATGAATCAGTTTCGACAGATGAAATATCGTGGTTACGGAAAGACGTACCTTGATACTTCCGAGATTCGGCCACTCAGCGTCACGGAGAAGGGATACATTGAATACCTGAGGGATATCAGAGAATCCAGGAAGTTTGTAGGCGCCTGTGAAGATATCGGTGACTGTATCATGATAACCACAGCGGAGGAAACAAACCTGGGCCCTGGGTAAACATAGCACCATTGTGTCGAAGCCAAAGGGATTCCTCGATTGTTGCCCATCCTTGACCTTGAATAAAAGCTCCTTCACTAGACAGCGGTGTTATGGATGAAATCATGCAATCCACCCGATTATGCGCATACTCACATTTGACCATAGTCGATGGCAGGGTTGAGAGATTTGCCGACATCCATCTGGTAGAATGAATCATGTCAACAACCCACCACGTTGAAGAGGTTCTTACATGAATATCAACTTGAAGCACTGTGTGATCTCCCGTCAATGTATCTACTTCAACTTCCGTTGCTGCAACGCCCTGCGTAAAGTACATGAAAAGGTTGCCAGACTTCTTCATGTTCCTGTGCAAGACTTGAATTTGAGCAATAGTCGATTACAGATGGGCCTCACCCCCACTCGTAACCCAAACCGTCGGGCTTGAAGAACCCTGTAGCGCTCAATGATACCCGGTCTAACCATGCTGCTGCTGCGATTGAGGCCAAGGCTGCATCGGCGCCTAGCTTCTGTCGATAGGGTTCTAACCGCCTGTTCAGTTCAACACAAGCATTGTGCACGGCATGACCTTGAAGGTCGCTTCCAGCTGAAGCCGCGGTTGGGAAAGTATCTTCAAGTATTTTTAGAACTGGTTCAACGACACGAGTTTGTTGACCTACTAGGTACAGTGTTTGAAGATGATTCAGACGTAAAAACAGTCTCGAGAGGAACACGTAGTTCTTGAGCTGCTATCTGACAACATCTGTCTTGGATATGAGCAGGTGTGCCGAGAGAGTAGGACGGTTTCTACTTCGTGTATAGCCCTGAACAGAGATAGGTGTCACCAGCACGAACCGCGAAACAGGTAGACTCGTACCTTGACCCATTTCAGTCCCTCCGTGAGCAACAAGGACTGAACCGTCGGTGTATATGTGAACTAGAGCAGCACCTTGATTCATAAACTTGAGGCTGAGGCACGTTCTGAGGCTCGATCAAACTTATATAACGTAAGATCTTACCCGAAAGCAAGCTACGAAGAGGCAATGAGGAATAGTGCTCAGCTGTAGAGTGATCTGGACACTCACGCCGAATTTTGTAGGTACCAAGACCAGACCTCGCTTCCTCCACCTGTGCTCCTGAAGATATAACATCAGAGAACAATTATTAGTGTGATCAAGTTGTGACGTACTCTATTGAATCGATCAACTTCAACACGGCGATAGTCGTACTGACTTGAGGCTCGACAGTCTTCCAGAAGTCTAGGGACATGCCAGTCAAGAACCTGAATGTACGAGATGAGACTCGTTGCAAAGGGTTGAGAAAATTACACACAGGCTGATGATATGGCGTTTCTTGCCCTTCTTTATACAGGTTGATCTATGGAACTTGAAAATTACTATGCAAGTCATATGCGTATGACCACATACCTCTCGAACATGATCAATGTCCAGTCCAAGACGGTGAGCAATTACTTCGACGTAGTGTTCAGCTACGGCCATGCCCTGACGAACATCATATGATACACCGACAACACCAAAAGAACATAGACGTACCTGTGGACCACCGAAGCCCCTGAACGCAGTATTGGAGACAGTATTGGTCTTGCAGCATCGCCCTCGAAGCTCAATGTGCGGGATGTAAAGGCAGTTCTCGATGTGTGCAAGGGCACGATCAACAACTCCGCCACTGATGTCCAAAGAGTAACCGGCATTCGCGTACAACTGGGCTTTCAGTGCGATGATTTTGCCTGCATTCGTGAACCCGACTTTCCAGCTGACGAGGAAAGGATGGCGTTGGCCTGTCGTCTGCATGTCTTCAGAGCGATCTAACATACAACGGACGGGCCTCTTGGTCTTCTTCGCGGCTAAGGCTACAATGGCAGTAAGCTGGAAAGCGAGGGTCAGTTGGAACTCGAGATAGAATTCATCCACTTCGTACCGGAGAAAACCGCGTTTCCTTGCCGCCGAATCCTCCACCAAGACGCTTGGATCGAGCTACAATTCGGTTTCTAGGCACTCCTGTGACCTGAGAACTAGTAAGTTAGTAAAGTCCTAAGACTGCGAGATGGATTTACCTGAGCAACCCATTTTTGACAGTCGGTCAAAGCCTGAGTGGAAGCGAAGACTTCCATTTCACCACTTTCATGTTTGGGCACTCTACGAAGTCCGATAAGTCATCGATTGAACGGCAAGCCTTACGCTGGTATACTCACACAAGGCACGCCATGGTCTCCAAGTAGAAATGCTGTCAAGAGATATATCAGTGGTTAAGGTGTCAACGAAGCTTGTTTGGTACCTCTTGGCCTCCCATGCGCGTCGTTCCTTCAGCAATATGATCCACACCCTCAAACACCTCATCAACCTTATCTCCTCGCTCCATCCTCCTGTCGTACTGCAGATGATACGACCCGTTCTCAATCGCCTCCTCAATCGTCAAAATCAGCGGTCTAATATCTTCATACACAACCTCCACCGCCCTCGCCGCCCTATGCGCCTGGAGCTTTGTCTGAGCCACAATCATTCCAATCGGCTGCCCGTATGCCGTGACCTCATCAACAGCAAGGAACACCTCATCAAGCGCCGCGGGGCCCCATACGTTTGCTTTCGGGGAGGGCATGTCGGCGTGTGAGATGAAGGTGATAACACCTTTCATCTCGAGTGCCTTGGAGGCGTCGACGGAGAGGATCTTGGCATGTGCTTGGGTGGAGAGGACTAGGGCGCCATAGCCTTCGTTTTGGAGCTTGGGCATATCGTCGATGTAGACGGCCTCACCGGTCGTGTGCTTGAGACCAGAGAGATGGGGTTCAGGCTTGCCGACGACTTCTTGGGCGTAGGGATCCTGAAGTCGTGAGAGTTTTGTTCAGTGGAGTAGAGGCCGTAGTACTAGTATATTGAGAACTTACGGAGTTGTCGCGTCGACCTACGCTGGCTTGTCGGTGAATGTTGTCGGTAATGTCTTGCAGGTTTGTGGAGAGAGAGGCTTCGATGCCATGGAGAGAAATATTGAGCTGGATAGAAACGGCATTCCAGAACTTGAACAAAAAGCTGAGGGCGAGGGTCTTTCTGTATGATGGCATTCCGCCGGGTACGTCGAATGAGAGATCGACTTCAGCCGCTAGGACCTCCAGGGTACCTTCAAAAGTCTTATAGCTGAATGATTTTCCTATGAGTTATCTAAGTAGAAGGAAGCGAGGTCAAGGAGATGACACGAACCAATTACAAATGATTGTGTCTTCGGCACAGAGATCGTCCACGCGGCCATCCCACCATATGCAAACTTAGCATGTTGGATGATACCTGCGTCATCTACACGCATCGCAAAACAGCTTGTGACGATTGCAATATCGTCATCTTTTCGTTTAGCCTGCATAGAAGTTAATCAAGGCAAAGTAATCAGCTCGCCAGATAGAAGCCATACTTGTTTGTACGCCTTCACAACCTCTCTCGGACCACCATCAAGCGGCACCACGATCTTCTCAATCACCGAAGCAGGGGGGAGCCTCGTCTTCCTATAACCGGCAAAAAAGTCGTCCATCCCTAGCTCTACAGTACCCTCAGTCGTCCTTGCAACTACCTTGGCACCCACCGCCACCCACACGGGGTTAAGATCGCTGATGGGGGATGCAGTCGCAATGTTGCCGCCCACACTCGCGACGTTGCGGATCTGCCATCCTGCGAAATAACGTAGTTGAGTGCGGATGGCTTCGAGGGGGCCTGTGGCATATGGTGCTGCTGCATTTGAAGAGTCGATGAGGTTTTGGCAGAGGAGTTCGAGTTCGGCGAGGGGGAGGTTGGCACCGAAATGGAGAGAGAGCTGGGAGGGGCTGGGAGGGCTGATTGAGTATAGTTCGGGGATGTCGGAGATGTAGACGCTGGTTGGGTATAATTGAGCTTTCATCTATAAAGTCATTATTGCGTTAAGTTCGTGCGTTTGAGTTGGAAGGTGAGGAGAGGAAGGCTAACCTTGACTTCGATTTGGACCTCACTACTACCACCAACAAGTTTGCAACGAGGAGAAAAGCGGAATATGTCGACGAGCTGGGAGAGAGTTGTTGGGCGAAGCCATATGCGGTCTTCGTTGCCGAACATGAGTGGCTTGGGAGTGTACTTGGATAGGGCGGGAGGGAATATGAGCTCGGTTCCGGGTTTATATGAGCGGAAGGTAAAGCGGGGGAACCAGGGGTGCTTTGTTTGTGCCTTTCCATCGCTAGAAGGGAGTTGACAGCAGTCGGAGCGTCCACATCCCTTGGGAGTGATGGTAGTGGATTTTGGTATGTGAGTGTCTGTTGAAGTTAAAGCGACAGGTGCAGTACGTCCACTTGCACCTGCTATTGGATCTATGGGTGGGAATGGGGTTTCTCGAATAGATGGTGCGGGTAAGGAGACTAACGTACAGTTAGGAGAAACACGCTGCAAATGAACGACACGAACTTACTATCTGTGCTAAGTTCCGGCAAACCAGGCTTTCTGGGATCTATCTTGCAGCAGTCAGAGATGGCTTCGCCTGGGTCCAAGTTGGCAGCCGCGAAGTTGACGGGGACGACAAAGTGTTTTTCGTCGAGTGTGTTACCGTCTGATACGCGCTCAACATTGACGTCACTTTCCAACAAGTGGGCTGAACGAACACTTACTCTGTGCTTGAGATAGGTATTCTCCTACAAAGGTTTTGGCAGTGTCGAGTATGGTCTTGTAGCCGGTACAACGACATAGGTTTCCATCAAGTGCGCCATTAAGCTCGACGTCTTCGATAGTGAGACGACCCAACCTTGCTGGATCAGAATGTGCAGTACGCAAAAGCGCATACAATGACATTACAATCCCTGGCTGGAGAAAATCGGGTAGATAAGAAAATAAAGGGCATAAATGCCAGAGTAGACTTACAGTACAAAAGCCACACTGACTCCCACTCATCTTCCACATTCTCTCTTGCAGTGGGTGAGGGTTATCAGAGTCGCCTAAACCCTCCACAGTGATGACATGTTTCCCATCTACACTGAGAATAGGCGCCAAGCATGCGTTGACGGCCAGATGCTGAAGTATGCCTGTACGAGGATGTTTACTCTGTATTACAACAGTGCAAGCCCCGCATCCGCCCTCCCCACACCCCAATTTGGTTCCAGTGAGACCAGGCCCCTGCGATCGAATGAAGTCGAGTAGAGTTGCATCGGGGTCGATCTCAGAGGCGTTGAGGGCGATGCGGGTGCCATTGAGGTAGAAGAGGATGTCGGAGGATGCGATAGACGCGAAGGATGGGGACGCGTCTGGCATGGTAGTGGTAGGAGAGGAAGGGCGGTGGGGATATGATCCGTGGAGATGTCATGGACATGTGGCACTGATAAAGACAGCTGTCGACTGTATAAATTGAATTCTTGGTGGTGGTCTTGTGAGGACTTATTATGCGTCTTCGGCAATCCGTCGCTTCCTGGCTCTCACCATCACCGCCGCCGCCTATCAATGCATACGGTTTGTCGTCGTCGTCGTTCACAGACCTCTTGGCCACTGAATATCCTGCGCTATATTCGTCGGAACTCGTTCATCTCGACCATGCTGCGTCACCACCACCACCAATCTCTGCCATCGCCGGGTTGACAACAACTTTGACAACAAATCTCTACTCCAATCCACATTCTCATGTTCCAACGCAGCAAGAGGTCGATGGGATGCGGAGCCGGGTCATGCACGTCCTATTCGGCCTGAGACAGCGGGACCAAGAGGGGTGGGACTTGGTCTGGACAAGCGGAACTTCTGCATCCCTCAAACTCGTGGCGGACCACTTTCCATGGGGACCCGGAGCCAGATATCGCTACCTGAGAGAGTCACACACGAGCCTGATTGGTATCAGAGGGTGCGCGTTAGCAGGTAGAGCCGAGGTCGAAAGCCTAGATCTCGACGCGTTTCTTGCTCCTGCGGCTCAAGGGGATGATCCGGACGACTGTGTCTTGCACGCGTATCCTGCTCAGTGCAACGTCACTGGGTCGCGTCTGGGCCTGCAACCTGCCATTGCCATCGCATCTAGTTCCAAGTACGGAAAGGTCAAACAAGCGGTCCTAGTAGATGCAGCCGCGTACCTCTCAACGTCACCCCTCGATCTCAGCTCCATATCATATGAGAATGCACCCGACTTTGTAGTAGGAAGTTTTTACAAGACCTATGTAAGTCCTGTCATCCAGCTAATCGTTGATTCATCAACTGTTCATACAGGGCCACCCTACTGGTCTCGGATGTCTCCTCGTCAAACGTTCTTCTGCTCATCTCCTCACATCTCGCAAAAATTCATACTTTGGTGGAGGTGCTATCGAGGGTCTATCTGTTTCTGCGCCTTACTGGACCCATCCACGAGGAAGTAAATCATCGACACGCACAGTCCACGAACGGTTCGAGAATGGGACCGTACCTTATCTGAACATCATCGCCCTACGATGTGCGATGGACGCGCACCAAAAGCTCTTCGGTCCGCATCTCTCTTCACATCCTGACCCTAGTTCTTCTCTTCCCGCTGTCTCCGCTCACACTCACCACCTCGCCAGCCTCGCGCGCATCGCTATGACGTCCCTCAAACACTGGGACGGTACTCCTCTCGTGCATATACACAAAGGGGAAGGGAGTGGAAGGTGGGAGGATGACGGTCCTACGATTTCTTTCACTCTGTACACGCCAGCATCGCCTTCACAGGGTTCTCGACCTATCGGCCATACTCATCTCCTCAATCTCGCAACACTCGCGAATATCCATCTACGAACGGGAGGTCTGTGTAATACGGGCGTCTTGGCACGTGTCAGTGGGTTGTGTGATAGAGAGTTACAGGAACTTTGGGAGGATGGAAGGGTGTGTGGAGACGCAGGTGGGTATTCGACCTCATTTCACCTTCAGCGATCAACGCGGATTATGCAGTGGAGTTTGGTGGTGATACTTGCGACAAGCCTCTTGGACTTGCTCGGATATCGTTTGGCGCATGTAGTAGTACTCAAGATGTGGAAAAATTCGTGGACTTTCTGCAACGGTACTTCTTAATTTCGCAGGAGGTGGTAGGGTTTTCAGTATCGCGATCTATGGATGGGCGGGTCAGTGAGACTGAGAAAGACGAGGAGGATAGCGTGTACCTTGACAGCCTCGTTCGTTGTGCGTTTCTCTCCACTCCTTGCGTCAAGTTTGGCTTGCTGATATTGCTTTCAGACCCCATCAAATCCTGTGCTGGCCAGAGTCTGACCTCCTCCCGTCTCACGCCTTATGGTCTCCTGCATGACCGTGAATTTGCACTTGTGAATAGTGCCACAGGGAAGATAATGTCGCAGAAACAATTTCCCCGCATGGTTCTCGTTCGTCCGTGGATCAATGATGCGAAGATGACGATGACGGTCAAAGCGGACGGTATGCCCGACCTGACTATCCCTCTTTGGAGCAGTGAAGCGGCGGTGGATGTGAGGATGTGTAACGATGTAGTTGGATCTCAAAGGCTCTCAGTAGAGGCCGATACGTGGTTCTCAAAATTTTTTGAAATGCCGTGTCAACTGCATCGCTTTATGCAACCTAATATCTCGCCTTCTTGCGGAACGACTATCGCCACCTCAAGCACAGCCATACCCGCACCAATACCCATTCTATTCTCCAACGAGTCCCCATTCACACTCATATCCACCTCCTCACTCAACACCGTCAAATCCTGGATAACATCCTCCCACCCCGGCTCTCCCATCCCTATCCACCCCTCCTCCTTCCGAGCGAATTTTACCCTCGGGACACGTTCCCTTCACCCGTCTTCAGCCCTCCCGCCCTTCCGCGAGGACACTTTGACCCACGTGAGGATCGGGACGCAGACGTTCCAAGTCTTGGCGCGGTGTCGGAGGTGTTTGATGATTTGTGTCGATCCGGAGACGGGGTTGAGGACGCGCGAGCCGTTTTGTTGTTTGGCACGAAATAGAAGGAATGGGAGGCAGAGGGTAGAGTTTGGAGTGCATTTGATGTGGAGAGGGGAGTTAAGTAGGGGCGTGGGCGGTGAGGGGGAGGGGGATGCAATCATTAGAGTTGGGGATAGGATTTGGTGGACTGTTTCTGCAGACAACGATGAATAGAGGCTCTATATGCACGTTCTTCTCTAAGCTGTCTCCACGGAGTAGAGTTGTTACGCAAATTCATGTTCGATTTGCTAGGTCAAAGGGATTTATTCGGAAGTCAAAATTTTGTTCCTTATGGCAGTCGGATTTGTGGTGATTTAGTACGAGTCATCCAGGTAAAAGCCTCGAGGCTCTCTGTAAGTAGCTCCTTTCGCAGATCTCAGGCCAATGCACCGCTTGTCCATGGTACATCGCAATCAATCACCACTCGCCCTTTCGGCAGTTGTTCCTGGACGTCACTGACTTGATATCTTATGAATGAACTATTTTCTTCCCGTTGTTCGTGAATCCACGGTATGAACCTGACACGATGCAACACTGCGGTTGCTACTAACTCCTAGAAGACTTGGAGATGGGTGCGGGTTATTTGAAAAGAAAGGTATAAAGGAGCCACCGAAGAATGATCTCCGTGTCTTTGCTCGTCTCCAGTGCTACTTGACATGAATTCACAGACGTATTCTCCATCCTCATTCCTTTCCGAACTTTTTCGCCCCGATTCTGCACAACTGGCCTTTTGGGATTTTTCCAATGCACCTGACTTGGATTTCAAGTACTTTTGTCCACCTTCACCTTCACCTATTCCGTCCTTCGCATTTTATTCGGCCTCTCCTTATCAGGGAGACATTGCGGCCATGCCCTACATCGAGGTTGCCGCCCTGTCGGATGAGATGCCTATGACTCCTGCGGGTTCCTCGAACGGTGACGCTAGCAGGGCTACGGCGCCGCCTGAAATTAATCGCCATTATGGAGCGTACAATTTCTCTTCTACTCTTTCGCCGCCAAAAAAACACTCTTGGGGCCGTTGTCTGACTGATAACAAAGGCAACAGCATTAGCGTCTACGGAGATCTTGTTACCTGGCCCCACTCTCCCAGGACCTCGAAACGGAGTGCGGAGGCAGATGCGGAACCGAATACAGGGATATTCTCAACTTTGGAGATGTCGAGAATATCATCGCATGTAAAGAAAGCAGCAAAGTCGGTTTACACCTGTCAGGTCTGCAAGAAAGAGTTTTTTACCAGGAAGTCGGAATTCAACAGACATGTCAGGTCTCACAACCCATCTTCCCGGCATACATGCAAGGGCGTCTTACTGAGCGATCCTACCATGCACGGGCTTCCCATCGAGTCATCTATTGAAATTGATGGCGAGTTGAGGGTCGGCGGATGTGGCAAATCCTTCTGTCGGGCAGATGCATTGAAGCGTCATCTGTGGAATGAAAGGATAAACTGCATCGAGTCGGTCATTCCTAGGCGAGTTTCTCTTAGGCTCTCAAGAAGTTTCTGCTAATAGCCTTTTCACAGAACAACGTCTTTTGTACTGTCTCACAATTATTCCCTATTTGACCGAGTAGAGCTTATTGTTGTAACTTGTACTTTATATAGCGACATGTTTATACAAGTCATTTTCGTTCACCCTCTCACATCTTATCGACAGAAATAAGCAAAATATCTCATCGCAAGTCAGTGTTACATCACTATGTGGCGCAGTGAGGATCTGATTAATCTATTTCGCTATGCCTGCGCTATGCCATCTTCAACGCCAAAAAATAATGGCTAGCTCTTTTTTTTACTATTTAAAAACACCTTGAGTCTCTCCATTTTGTTTCCTTATGGGCCACTCGTTCTCCTTTCGCTGATCTTAGGTATGAGTGAGTCAGAGTGCGCACCTGCACATCTCCCGCCGCACCACCGCCTCCCCTCGGCAATCACCTTGTACATCAGCACGCCCCTGCAACTAATCCTGAAAAGTTAACTTGAATCAACAGCCTTCATCAAGTACTTTGTTTTGTGAGCTTCTTGCCGTTGTTAGTGACCTCACCTCACGAGTATGCCACGATGTACACTGCCAGGGGCAAACTTTCGCGGAGTTTCTGCTAGTATCCCCTAGAAGACTTGGAAGTTGACTCATTTTTGAAAGAAAGGTATAAAGGAGCCACCACAGAACCAATTCTTTTCCGCCGCCCGCTCTACTCAGCATGCACGCACAAACTTACTCGTCATCGTCTTCCTTCGTGTTTGAAAGCCTGACTCAAGCATTTGTTGCGGAGTCTATGGACTTCAACAACCCTGTCGAGTCTTTCCATGTGCTTGATTCTCTTCGTCAATCCTCTGCTCTGCCTTTCGGAACATACTCGGGGTCTCCTGCGGCAACACTACTTACTGACCCAAACACTATCTACGATCCGGACTTGGACTGTATCTTTTCTGACTACAATGTCATAGAATTTAAAGGCGTCGAACTCGATGGTCCGTTGCCAGCACAGAGTTCCCGGACATCGCTTCTAACATCAACGCCGTGCGTACACAAGGCAGTGTTTTAGATCCTGCTAACTTGTACGAACAGCATTTATGATGAGTCTGCTGTTGCCGATATCCCGATCTCCGTCGCCACCCCTAGTTCCATAAGTAACGGTGGAAAGGTTTCAAGACATGAGCTGTATCCTCTCGCTTCTGCTTTGTCGCACTCACAGGCACGAAAGGTCTACTCGGATTTTGCCGATGACGAGGGTAGCTTCGATGATAATGATTCTCTGTCCTGGGACATCAAAAATGAAGCTACTGCCTGCGAAATATCTACTACAGCGCGAGCGGCACTTCAGGATTGTGGCGCTGATTTCCAAGTGAGTTATAATGATAACTCGGACAATAGACTGGCGCCTGGACCTCCTCCCCGGATATCCAAACGCAGAGCAGAGGAAGAGGCGACAGAGGGAAACTTGACTGCGATGATTTTGTCTTCAACTTCGCCTGGCCTACTAGAGGATGTGTTAAAGCTATCCCCCCCAGCTGACAAGAGGGCGACAAATGAGACGAAGAAGACAAGGAAGACGAAGACGAAACCTACTCCCCGCGTGGGCAAGATCATGATACCATGGAATAAGGTTGAGGATTATCTCCAGACTTCCGATGAATACGACTACGTCTGTCCGATCTGCCAGATCTCGCCTACAGCTCGTAAAAGTCTGGATTTCAAACGGCACATCAAATCTCACGGAGGCCCTGTTGTTATATGCAAGGGCGTTCCACAGGACCAGGCGCATAAGTATCATCTAGCCTTGAGCCGGTCTGAGCCGTTTTTATTCCGCGGAGAATGGAGGGTCGGGGGCTGTCTTGGTAAATTCTCTCGGAAGGATTCGTTGTGGCGTCATTGCAACCAATCATCCAATGGTAGGGATTGCGTCTATGAGATTAGTGTTTAAACATCGGGTGGACCAGGCCTAGCTGTGAATGATGCTTTATATTTCTGCATATTTGTTCTCTGTTCGAATTCGACTGTCTTGTATTATACCTAGACAATAGTTTACATAGCTTGCTGTTATTGTACTTGACGTTTTTAATTTTGGTACATCGTGGTTGTAGGATAAAGAGCAATATCCATTGTTCTGGTAGACATTCCAGACCGTTTTAAGTTAGCGATCGTTCGGAGCGATATGTGGCGCGGCGAAAATGCATTCACGTACTCGTTGTATTGATGTATCATCTATGGTTCAACTTTACATCTGTCAAAGCACTCGCTGTGGGCTAAAATGATCCTGTCACATGCTCGTAAAATATGTGCTGGTACACCTCGAAATTCAGGTATGTAGTAAGCCTACAAGTTCGACAAGATGAAGAGCGCCGAAATTCCCAAGATGGCAGCAGATCCAACTGCTACAACGACACCCCCAACAGGAAGCACGGCGACGAACGGTCCATCCCAGGTTGGTGGAAGTACGAGAGCCGTCTGGTTGGCAGCAAGAGTGATATTAACCGCTGCACAAGCTGCCGCGTACCCTAGAGAACACTGTCAGGATATCGGTTCAATGAGAAAGTCGGCGGTAAGTGGCATACCGGAAAGCACCGCATTTGACCCTACACGGAAGTCCATCTTCTGATTGATCTCAATGAGCTTGGTGAACATGCATTGCTCGCAATTGAGGAGGGAAGCGACTGTATCAGCACTGCACAGACAGGTAGGATCGTCGTTACAATTCGGGAGAGCAGCCTTTATTGCCGTGCAGTTCGTTGCGCACTGGAAACCATCAATATCTATAAACAACATGACAAGAGAGGAAACGGCCAACTCACAGTGGTTGTCACCACACTGTCGGGGACGCTGAGAAGCTGAGACGTTGTGAGATTCACATTGTTGGCTGCGACGATGAAGGCCACGGCTAGAAGGTCGTGAGAGGTGGGTAATAAGTCCGGACTAAATATGTGGGTCAATCAGGGTTGACGTACCTTGAGTTCGACTCGCGAGCGCCGAAATAAAAACCAAAGGCACAAAAAAGAGCATTTTGTGGAATTCGAGGTGTATAAAGAAGGAATGTAGGGACCTGCCGGAGGTGAAAGAAGAGAACAGAGCGGAGAGAGAAGGAAAGAGTTAGACTGGTAACAAGAGACAATTGATTGTTACTTTGCAATTGACTTATGGTCGACTATCGTGAGAAAATGATGAGCTCAGAGATTAGATGGCAAAAAAATACAAAATGAAATTGACAATATTTCGCTACAACTATTAGGTCCATAGGACGAGCGAATGGTCCCGACAAACCTGTGGAGAATCTGGAGATACTTCGGCCTGGGCCCCACCATGAGTGGGAAAATAATATCCCTTATCAAGCTTGACCTTCCCAACGCATCATGCACATCAAGGAGAGACGCAGCAGATCAATCATACAAAGTGATCCGAACCAGGTCTGCAATGCTGCTAGTGGCTATAAATGCAACCATTTAGGTCCTCGATATCTCCCCACCTTTTCAGCAGGTTCTGAATTACGCCCAGCAGGCCTGACGCAAATTCCGACAAATCAGCATAACTTATCACACCATTACGATGAAATATTCAGCAACCACCGCTGCTCTCTGCATAATCGTTGTCTATCTTCCAAGTCACGCACACGCAACACGCAAGCCCTCCCTCAAAGGCACCACAAAAAATGCGGCAAGTTTTGCGAAAGCTACAGTCCATGCGGCTGGAGGAGGCTCGGCTATCGCACAGCATTTTGGACAAGTGTATAATTTCTTCCATTCACAATCTGGGGGGGAGGGCGACTACCGACGCGCGGTTGACGAGGATGCACTACTATCTCGGGAGTTCGGCGAAGTGTTCGCCCGTGACTTTGACGAAGAAGACGAGCTAGTCCGCGAGTTTAACGAGGACCTCGACCTTGTGCTTCGCAACTTTGAACAAAACCTTGCGGCGCGGTACGACCAAGAAGCGGATCTGTATGCACGCGACTTCGATGAGTTGGATGTACGCGCCTTTGAAGAAGAGTTCGATATGCGCAATTTTTATGATGAATTTGAACTCGATGCCCGGGAATTTGAGGTTGACGAACTCGACTAAGTGGTACGTCCTATCTTGTGAAAGAATATTTCTTGCGTTGAAACCTCTAAAAGGTCATATGTGGTGTCTGTGTGTCTCTAAATCATTAGTCAATATGTTTAAAGGGCACAGAGAATATGGAATGGAAGACTTGTTGTGCAGCGCGGTTTAAATAAGCGATCATTGATCTCTGTAGATCACGTGTGAGACGCGTAAACAAGCAGCAACATTGAATGATGCGTGACCATTGCTCGTTTAATCTCAACCATCATGGCGCCGCTTGTCTTCACAGGCGCTCTTATGCCCAAGAAGAAACAGGAGCTCCAGGACATTGCTATTGCTCTCAGAATCAGCGAAACGGGGACCAAGGATGATATTATGAGCAGAATCAAGCGCCACCTCGAGCTAAACCCTGAACTTGAGGACGATTCTTCATTCGCTGGCTTATATGGTAACCGTAGGAAGCGGAGCGTTCAGCCTCAGATACCTACCGTGACGTGCGTTCATATCAATTATTTCTGTTTCTTTCGCTCATCTACTTTAGCTCGTTACCCAAGCCAATCTCAAGGGACTCAAGGGGACGACGCGTGGTACCGCTCGATCCTATACGCGAATCCACCCCGGTAAATGATCTACGTGACGTATCCATGTTCTTGAAGAACCCAGTTTCGCCTTTCGACAATACGCCTGAGCAGTCTCCGCGTCGGGAAGTTGCTATCACGCCGAGCAGTTTGCCACCACTGCCTTCGAGCCCGTCAAAAAGCATCATGGAGCATTTACCCACATCGCAAGACGTCGAAGTGTTGACCAATAAGATCAAGGACAACGAGTTGTTGCGAAACAGCGTAGAGATGCTTGAGCAGTTCCGTGAGGTGCGTCTTGCGGCATCACACCTCATCTCCTATCCCCATTATTTCCCTCTAGTTTCTGTCCAATTCGAAGAATGTATGGTCTGCAACTGCCGTTATGGAGTACATCTATATCATATACATCGTGATACCTTGGAAAACCGGTAGTGTGAGTATATTTGTTGACCTCTGGACAGTTCTTGTATTTACTGTGGTTATCAGCTTCTCCTATTCCAGCTAAAGGAGACACCTATTTCCCTTCCCTATTTCTACCCGCCGTTGAGCATCTTCCAAAGCTATGCGTTCTGGATGGTCCTCCTCCACTGGGCCTTGCCAACCCTCATACTTCCAGCTGTAGCCGGAAGCCTTATTTCCTTCGCTCCAAAACCTGCATCATCACCGGCCTTGCCTGACACACCCTACGCCACGGCTCCCTTTGATCCATTGACCGCGGCAATCATCCGTGTCGCAGTCCAGGCTAACTACCCTTACGCATCGCTCAGCGTGCAGGGTGCTGACGTACTTGGCTGGAACTGGCGAGTTTGGAACGCAGCCGTGGGACTGTTGTTCGCCTTCTCGGAGAAATTGGGAGGTTCTCCGCAGGTCACTGCGCAGATCCTGCAGGATGAACAGCGAAAGGAGAGGCTTCACTTGGAAGGCTCACCAGTGTCTATCACTGATAGCCCGCCTAAGAGGCGAAGGGCTCTTGTGGCGTCCACCCAACTTTCGGACGAAGTGGATTAATGAACGTGTGGTGGTGTTGATTGTGATTTATATGTTTATTAGCTTTCGTTTGTCTCGCGCTCGTCGTATAGTTCTTTCATGATCTAATGACTACTACCATCTGATTGCTTATGTGTATTACCTCGTGTACTACTCTATCTACTAGGCTTGGAACCTGTTGTATTCACTTTTCCATTTTGTTTTCCAATACACTTGTTTTGAATACACTTGAACCCGTACTTCCATGTCCTCCGATGACTCGCTCACCCAGGACTCATTCCGTTCAGCGTCCTCGCTCATGGGCCTCCAGCTCTTCTCGCGTCTCTTCACGTTCGTGCTGAACCAGGCCATGTTCCGCATAGCCCCTCCGCGCGCCTACGGGACGGCCGCAATTCAGTTTGAGCTCCTCCTCAGCACCATCCTGTTCCTCAGCCGCGAGGGCGTGCGGAATGCCCTCTTGCGCGTGAAGAAGACTGGGCCTGCTACACGCAACATGTCGGTGTTGCCCGTCCTGTTAGGGTTCCCGCTGGCACTTGCAACGGCGTGCTCGTACGCGTACTTTGCTGGAAGCGAGGTTCGCGGCCAGGAGCACTTCACTGTGTCGATTTGGATCTATGCGTTGTCGGCGCTGCTGGAGCTCATGAGCGAGCCGATGCACAATTTGTGAGGCGTCGTTGAAAATGTCTTTTTTGAAGAAGTGGGGTTCTGATTGTGAGTGCAGAGCCATGGCGGAGCTCAGGACGGGAATACGTGTCAGGGCGGAGGGGCTTGGGATTACGAGCAAGACGGTAGTGACGTTCTTGGTCCTCGTGTATGATCTGAGGAGTGGAGGAGAGGGCGCGCTGGCGCTCGTTGCGTTTGCGGCTGGTCAGCTTGCGTATGGGGCGACGGTACTTGCGACTTATCTCGCGGCGTATGGAGTCGACAGTTGGTGGCCCAAGCAGCCTCCTTCCATCGAGTACGTGAATACAGATGCCCTCTAAGTAGTTACTGATTCTAAGGTGCAGGGGCAAGCAAGTGTCCTACTTTGACCCCGACCTTCTCCGTCTCTCCATGACGATGACCACCCAGTCTCTGATCAAGCACTTTCTCACGGAGGGTGACAAACTTATCCTATCGTGGTTCAGCCCTTTGCAGGATCAAGGGGGATACGCTGTCGCTGTGAATTACGGTTAACTTCGATCTTTTGTTGGAGTTTTGCAAATCTAACATCCTAATCTGTCAGGCTCCCTTGTTGCGCGTATCGTCTTTCAACCGATCGAAGAAGCGTCCCGCGGATTTTTTTCAAAAGTACTCAACAATATATCATCCAAGACTGGGACTAAGACAACCGATGGAGCCGCACTGCTGCAAGCATCTACAGCACTTGTGTCCCTCCTGTCTGTGCAGGCTGCATTCTCCCTTGTTCTTATAGTCTTCGGAACAGCGTACATTCCAATTCTGCTTCAAATGTTGCTTCCTCGACAATACCTTGCTACCAGTGCACCACAGGTTCTGTCTGCCTGGGTATGGTACATTCCTGTACTTGCTTTCAACGGCGGGCTTGAGGCATTCTTGTCGAGTGTTGCTACACCCCAAGACCTCAACAGACAAAGTCGGTGAGTATCAGTCTTTCTTTACCAATTTTCCTCTGCATAAACTGAATTGCAACAGGTGGATGGCCTTGTTTTCCGTGGTCTATATCGTGGCAGCCGTGTCGTTCTTTAAATTGCAACTGGGCGACGCGTCTCTCGTGTACGCCAACATACTGAACCTTTCTGTGCGCATCTCGTACACAGGAACATTCATCACATCGTTCTTTGCACGCCGTGGTGCCAGGAATACCCTGCAATGGAGAGCCATTTTCCCGCATACTCTACTTGTGCTGTGTGCTGCCACATCGACTGCTTTGATTAGGGCGAGTGCTGTGTTCCTTGGTGTTGGAACGACTGGGACCAAACTCAGCCTCACTCAAACACCGGTGTTGTTGCATATTGGGGTGGGTGGACTACTGGGTTTGGTTAATGTGGCGACATGGTGGTTTTGTTCAGGTCGTTACATGTCACTTCCACGGGCGAGCCGTATCAAAATACAATAACCCAAGAAAAGTCAAATAAAAATATATCCAGATCCCTTCAGAGCCCCTGTTCCCTGTAAAACTAACTCTAAACAATGTTGATAACCCAAGGCATCCAAGTTCAATCCAAGCTAGACTTTGGGAGATCTTCTGGGAATCCTTTAAATTATTTACAGACAGACAGACTAGGGAAGTGGCTTCAACACGAATATTTACAGTACAGATTACTTATTCTCAGGCATTCTTCAGGCCGTATTCATAGCCCCTGGACCCATGCAGTATTTCTTCATTCACTTTATCCTTCGCTTCCCACAAAACCCAATGGCTAGTGTCGAAGTCCCTAATCATCATAAGCCCCTTTGCATATTTAGCTGCAACATCCTTCGCCACTACGGGCAAGCAAACAGGATCCTGCAGTGCAGTACCAACGAAGACGGGCTTGTGGAGTTCAACATTTTCAGGACGAATTTCTGCATAATTTCAATTAGAATCTGGCACAAAGAAGTCCTAAGTCTTACTCTTTCCATCTTCGATATCAAGATCAGACACCCTAACTTTGTACCAGTTCGTTGGACCCACTAAGCCACCCCTGAGAAGTTCTTCTTTCTGCCTGTTTAACTCCTGAAACAATTCGAAAATTCGCCTTGATTTCGTTTTTAACACAGACAGATAACAATGGTTACCTGTTGAGTAAGATAGGAAGGGATCTTTGTCGTTTTCTTTGCCTCAACCCATGCTTTCAATGCGTCAGTTGGTGCAAAGTTAGTTATACCAAGTGTTAGATCGTCAGTCAATATCAGACTGTAGAACGAGTCAAGCTATCAAAGTCGCCAGTTACTGGTAGCTTGACTGATGGTAATCAGCATACATACATTTTCCTCGAGAAGCTTTGGGGTTCCTTCCTCTGCGAAGAAGGTCCAGTATTCAAATACATCATATCCTATTCGTTTCAACGCCTGAAACATATCGATAGTGAATACATAATTAGAGATGTCAGATTAGGACGTACTTATGCCTGGAAGTCTACGAACTTGGTATCACTTGGGGGAACATACCCAACCCCAAGGAAGGCAAAACCGGTAAACCGATCGGGGTAGTAGTTTACGAGACAGCTGACCACAATACACCCCCTACAATTGAACATGAAAATCATCAAATCTGCCAATTAAAAACAGTGATTTTATCGAACGTACCGTACCAGTCATGTCCAATCGCGATCGCTGTCTCGACGTTCTCAACATCGAGAATGTCGATTACGTCATGGGCCATGAGGCTCAGTCGGTAGTCGGCGTAATCGACTGGCTTGTCTGTTCCACCGTATCCAAGCATATCTGGCACAATCGGGCCATAGTCATGGGCCTTGAAGAATTTTACTTGGTACCTCCAGTCATATGATGTGCTCGGAAAGCCGTGGATAAAGAGAAGAACAGGTTTTTCTGCGATAGGTGATGATAAATAGTAATTGTACTTAAGGCTTCGATGTGTCGTCGCAGACTTGTAAAAAGCAGTGGGATCCATGGCAAAGGTTAATTCGGATATTGAGTGTAGTTGAGTGGGAGACAGCCTATATGTCTCAAGTTCTTCAGCTAACTTGGGGGCCTGATTTGAGTGGTTGACAGTCTACAGATAGGGTATTCCTCCTAGATGGAAGTGAAATAATCAGTGGCGTATGTACTAGCCATATCGAGCGATGCCATAGCAAGAGTTGCTCGACGTCGTACCAGGTAAAAGATCTCCCAAATATCCTTGACTTGTGGGATTGATGAATTGGCCGGACACATCGCGACAGCTGTGGATGTCGTGTTATATGCGCATGGAGTGGCAGATGTGAGAGTTATGCATGAGAGAGATATTTTCCGGGCCGGATGCCGGCCACGTGCCGCAATTCGCCTTCGAGTTTGGTTTGTTGACGCGTTCAGCCCTCTTCATCCACCCTCTCACAATGGCAACAATGCTACCACCACCCCAAGCGGATAAAAATATACCACGGAGTGCCTGATCCTGAAGCGCTGACACCGTTGTCAACCATTGTCGTACAGTCTGTATCCAAAGTAGATGACTGCAATCAATTGGCCTGCAAATGCGTCGAGAGAAGGGCTTGAAGTGTCGCTAAATAAACTATCTACTAAGGTGATGGGGATAAACTAATACTTAGTACACAGTTGACAAGATACACTTAGGATGAAGATCCTGCTCCATTCCAATTTCGTGTTGCTCTTCCAGAGGGTCCAGACACAACCAAGCGCCCCAATGCGGATCGTCATTCAAAAGTCACTAGAAATTGATGTTCTCCGCAAAGCGTTTTTTGTGTGCAACCTGCGACACGGTGTTCTTCAACACTATCTGGTGTGTCGACTATTTCCAATTCTCTACACACTGTTGCTAATTACAGGTGAAGGTCACACATCCACAATCCTATGTGCATCTTTCTCGCCAACGGGTAACTTGCTCGCCACAGGCTCGGGAGCCACCGCTGCGCGCCTCTGGGATCTCAACAAAGAAACACCACCACATATTTTAATGGGACACATAGGATGGCTGTTGTGTGTCGAAAGCTTGCCACTGGCGGACATGATGGACATGTGCGACTTTGGGATCCAAAAACTGGCAAGCTGGAAGCCATTCAAAGTGGATGACCTCCCTCTCATGGGAACCGATACGCATGTAGACCTTTTACCTTTCCTTTTCTGCGTGATTGACTGACAGGAACTTTAGAAACCCTTCGTCGCCACGCGTGGCAGCACTGTCCATGTGTGGTCAACACTGACTGGAGAACCTGTGTGGATATTCTGCTAGTGTGAAAGTAGTCAATTGGGGCGCTGCAGATGGTCCTAAGGGTGTATTGTACACTGCAAGCAGTGATCGTACCGTGCAGATATGGGATAGAGAAACTGTAAGCTCGTCAAACTTACATATGACAACCTTAAATTGATATGAACGACACAGGTCCGATCTATTAAAGATCATGTTCACATTTTGGCTCTTAATACCAACTTTGTTCTCCGAACAGGCAAAATGCCTACGTCAGACGAACGTGGTGTTTTGTCTCTCTACCCTTTCTTCGCTTAGCTCAAGAACTCGTAAAAGCGCGCTATAACAAGCTATTGACGACAACTCCTATCAGGCTCAGATGACCACACGATTTTTTTATGGACTCCTTTCGGTCCTTTGGCCTCACAAAGCCCGTTGCGCGGTTGACCGGGCACCAAAGGTAGGTGGTATTCTTGCCAGACGGGCGGTGGTTCGACAACGGGCTGAGGGACGGGAGTGTACCGATATGGGAGGGTTGTACTGGAAAATTTGTGGCGACGCTGAGGGGCCATGTTAGTACGGTGTATCGTTTGGCATGAAGTGCAGATGGACGTATGCTGGCTAGCGCTAGCAAGGACAGCACGTTCAAGTTAAGTGGCCTTTCTATTTTGAGTCAGGTAGTCCTGTCATTCATGGCTGACCTATAGATATGGGATTTGAAGACTTACAAAGTCAAGGCAGATCTTTCTGGGCATACAGACGAGGTTGATTTATGAATTGTGTAGCTGATAAGGCGGTCAGCGGTGGACGTGACCGTACGTTGAAGATGTGAGTAAACTTCATGGTTAGCGTGAAAGGGCGTGTCTGATATTTTTGTGTCAGTGGATCATACAGACACACTCGCAGCAGTTACATATTATAAATATGTTTATGTTTATATTCTTTCTGCGAAATCAGATTGCACGCGAGTGTATATATATCTCTGAACTTTACCGCGGAGCTCATTGGCAGCCGGAGTCTGAGGTCCATCCCTTCCTACACACGGCATTTGCGAAATTGACATGGCACTAGAAAATTTGTCAACATCAGAGTGTTCATTCCTTAAGTTTCCATCTCTTCCCAGGTCCATGCTCCGCAGAAGAACAAATCACGGCACTTTAACGCAATGTGTAAGGCTTCGCCGTATTTTTTGGTTGGAATGCTCAACCAAACGACTAGATGGTAAGGGACTAAAATAAATATGACGACAGACACCTCGAGAAGTGCTTCCTTCTATCCATGCGCTGGCTCTCCGGATACGCCCCACCAATTTAGTTCCTTCTTTCTAGTCAATACGGACTGCGGTAGTAGAACCATTTGCCTCAAGTGCCTGAAGAATTTAGCTCACGGCTATGACATTGGGATCAACATCTGGTTTCCCCGGAACGGATGCATTGGTGTCGGGATAAGACGTGTTATTTCTTAGATAACTACTCGACCTGGCTCTCTAAGGTTAAATGCCATTTTTTCACATAACCTCCAGTCTCCACTATAATACTACTATCGGAGTTCAGGATCTCGGTCAACCCCGGCAGTCGGTCAAGAGTATTTTTCGTGTTGAAAAAAAGGCTTTCACCTACAAATGGCTATTATATCCGAAAGAGATCATGTTGGTGTATGTATAGAACAAAAATGGTCTGACTGAGGGCTGTAAGAAGACGGGCATAGTCCATTTATGTTCTCTTTTGGTGACATCATGCCGATTTGATAAGCTTCCTAAATGGTGATACCGAGTATCATGACTGCCATTGCTCCGATAATGTGTACAGCGCATCCTAA